>SZWC01001555.1:197457-223160 GCA_023375785.1 Penium margaritaceum
AGGAGGAGGAGGAGGAGGAGGAGGAGAAGGAGGAGGAGGAGGAGGAGGACGAGGAGGAGGACGAGGAGGAGGAGGAGGAAGAGGAGGAGGAGGAGGAGGATGTCAATAGTCTCTTGATAAACTTTCTGTGATACACGGCCAGAACATTGAAGACATATGAAATGAAAGGAATAAACACATCTTAAAAAATTATTGACTAGACAATCAAGTGCCAACAAAATGGTTGCACCACTTATTTGCAACCAGCTCAACTACCTCGCCACTGCAAAGAAAGGGTCTGCCAACAGCATGGCAGCTGTGGGCCTTCGCTGTGGATCATGCCGCATCATCATCCACACAATGTTCTTCAGATCCTCCGACACCTCCGCCCAGCACGGCCCCTCAAACAGCAGTGCATCCGCACAAAACAAATCGTCCTCGTGTAGACGCGGAGTCACACCCGACACGAGCATGTAGATGGTGGCGCCCAGCGACCAAATGTCGGCTGCCAGGCCATACTGTGCGTCGGCACTCTCCCCCTCCCCCTCCTCTCCCTCATCCCCACATCGGCTGCACTTGAGCACCTCCGGCGAAGCAAAAGCCATCGTGGCCAGTGCATGCGTTCTCTTGAACTCTGCCGACTCGCCATCGTGCACCGCCAACCCAAAGTCGCTCAGCTTCACGCAAGTCTCGTCCTCGTCAATCCGTGACACAAATTGGCCGGCGCCGCGCAGTTGGGCCGGCAGGTTGCGCACGACACGCTTCGACAGCAGCAGGTTCTGCGGCTTGATGTCCATGTGGATGATCTTCTTCGAGTGGATGTGCGCAACGGCTCTTAGAGCCTGTCTTGCGATGGCCACCACTTCCGACTCCGGCAAACCCTGAGCTACATGACCCTCACACCAACTGCTCCCATCATCGCTGCTGCTGCTGCTGCTGCTCTCACCAGTGCTCGTTCTGCTGCTGCTGCTGCTATTGCCGATGCCATGAGAATAATCTCCCTCCTCCATGACTGCACTGCTGCCCTTGCTCCCTTCCAACTCACGCATGTTCCCAAACAAGTGGTCCAAAAGGTCTCCACCCCAACAGAACGGCATCGTCATGCACGCCTCGCTGCCATGCCTCTCATACCCGCACACTTGCAATACGTTCTCACAACCCTCCAACACTTTCATAGCTGAGTACTCCATGCGAGCTCTGCCCTCCGTTTCCTCGTCACACACCTTCACAAACTTGAACGCCGTCATCGCACCAGAGAAAGGGAGGCTGCCGACGTAAACCTCGCCGTTGCCCCCTTCCCCCGCCTTCACCAACTTGCCCTTGGCCCTAAGTTCAAACGAACTGACGACACCCTCGGTGCTATCATTTTCAGCGCAGTCTTGGCCAAGAGCGGGGCTGCACACATCAGCGTCGCCTTGCAAGTCTGTGGCGCTGTCTCCTCTGCACTCCGCGACATAGGCATTGCAGTAATCGCTGCACGCGACACTCGTCATGCTTAAGCTGTTGGTGTTACTGCTCTCTGCGGTAAAGCCAATGTTGCCACTGCTGCTATTGCTGCTGCTGCTGCTGTTGTCACCTGTGGAGTGTGCGTCGTCACTCCTTGAATGAGTCAACGTCGGCTCTTCAACGGCACACTCAAAAATCTGCATAACACAGAACGAAGGTGCACACCCGTCAAACCCCATCCGTGTGCTCCTGAACGCCATACCCCATCTTAGGGCGGCTGTAGAGGCAAGCAGCAAGGACAAAGTAGGGCGCAGCGGCGATGAGCAACAACAAGAGCAGTGGCAGAAGCAAGAAGTTCGAGGAAAGTGCTCGAGGAGAAGAGGCTTCGCCTATCCCAATGGTAAGAGTGAACGGCTCCAACGCAATAGGTCAGGGTTCAGGTCCAGATGTACACAGTTTGGCTAGGCGGCTCTTGAGCAGGGACGTGCAGGAGGAGAGAGAGCAGAAGGTGAGGCAGGCAGCAGCCACAAGTAGAGAGTGGTGGGAGCACAAGACACAGCTTGAGAGGAAAGTAGAGACAGCAAGCGCAGCAGCACAGGAAAGCAACAACAGAAACCGTGGTAGCGGAGGCAAGCAGCTGCGGCAGCCAAGCCAAACAGAAAGCACATGGTTGAAGTAAAGCTCTGTCGGAAGGTGCATCACTTCACACGAGTGAACCGAGCCATAAGCGCTCTAGTGCTCTTGTCTGCACCATCTGCTACCAGACCGGCGCATACAACTTGTGATTCAAACCTCATCCGCACTTCCTACCAAACAGTGGTTGCGTGCAAATCTCGTTTTGGTAAACCAAGCATAACTGCTGTCGAAGGCGTCGTCTTCTACAGATTTTGCCAGCTACGGACATGTCTTGAGATGCCGTGCCATCCAATCAAAGCAAGAAGACCGCTGAGTGGCACGTAGCACAGAGCCAGACTTTGCCGCCTAAATGTCCATCCGACGATGTGTGCACTGTGCACTTTTGACAGAGACTCCATCAGAAGCTCACTCACCTCAATTGGGACGACGGCGGTGGACAGCTTGCGACTGAGACACCCTCCAAGCTGCTTGTTGTTTTCTCCACGCGTATCGTCGTGCTGTCTGAGCACTCCGCGGCGGAACCATCCGCCCACTACCGCGCACACTGCACGGACGGCTGCCGCCACCTTAGCCCTCACGGCCATGGCGTGCGGTGTGTGTGGTGAAGAGAGTCTAGCGGTCTTGCTGTGACTGGAAGAAAGCTGCTGTGGCTGGTGATTCCGATGGGCTGCGCTGAGTGGCAAGCTGTACGACTGTGACCGGCGGAATTCGTGTGTGGGATCTGCGTGTGACACCAACGACTGCACCACAGGGGCTATCTGTTTGTGCCACTGCCGCCGACGCCTGCCGTAGCGAGAGTCTCGCTCAGTGCTTGATGTTTGGCGCCCAGCACCAAACACGTCGTAAGAGTAGCCTGCGCTGGTTCTTGGCGTTGAGCGTTGGGCGTGTAGGGTTGGATGACGACGACCAACGCCGCGTCGTCAGAGTATAGACCGCGCTTTGAGTCGCCCGTTTCCGTCGCCATCGGATTTGCACAGCACCATGTTGGAGAGCGATCCGTTAAAGTGTCGTTGGACCATGGTCTCATGACGTGACGTCATGGCGTTTGCCGTGGAAAGCAAGCACACGTCATTGGCACATGGTGCTGGCATGTGCTCGCCGTGTTTAGACCATCACGTTCGCCACACATACATTAGAAGCAATAGCAGAATTTGCTTCATTTGCTGCGGAAACTGCGGGCCAACATCATTTTTTTGTCAAAACTGTTGAGTCTAAAAGAACGTTCTGTTTGCGTTGCCACTGCAAACCGATCTCCCAATGCAACAGCTAGCGCGCGCTGCTATGCTCGTGTGCCCGTGACGGTTGGTAGGGGATGTGATGTGCGGCAGAGGCTGACGCCCGAACTTAGACCCGACCTGACCAACAGTCGTCGCAAACTGCGGCTAAAAAGTGGGTCTCCGTCTCAAAACGCTCGAAAGAAGCCAGATTGACTGCAAACTTCTTAGATTTGCGATTGATCTAGCTTCATCTAGCGGTTTTGAAAGGCCTTCGAAAAAGGAGCCACCCTGCCACCAATGGCGGGGGTGAACAGCGTGATGGCGGCCCGGCGTCATCACGCAGTTCAACTGTTGAACTGTTCAACTGCGTGCGTGATAGTGCAATTTTGAACCATGCAACACAACTCGGCACTGCCTAGAACGGCGCAGTGGAGTCCGACTCCCGGCATATCCCATTCGAGGTGAGTGGGTTCCCAGGAGATGCCGCTGCCTGCTGCTGCCTCGTGGACGGCGCAGCAAAGTCGGGGTGTGCTTTGTGCGCTCTGAAAAGATTCGAATGTTGTATCTGACACCGCACTTTGGGCACAAGCACGACGCAGCAGATCACGCATTGCATTGGCCACCGCCTCCGCCAGACGCTCTGAGCTTGCTGTGCCGAAGATGGTGCCTCCGTCGAAGCTACGGCTGCCACACCAATGCATCAGTCTGAAGACGTAGCGTTTGCATGTGCTGTTTAGCGCTGCCGCCGCCGCCTGAGGCAATTCGGATAGTCCAAAAAATGCCGACAAAATCGGAGCGCTCCTCGTGCATCCGCCGCGTTGTCCGGGCTTCTTTCTCCTCGACGAAGAGATCACCGATCGTTCTGAATTCGGGGGTGTGACCATATATCCACAGAATTCCCAATAGACCTGAGATATCTAGTAACCGCTCTTTAACAAGGCCATATCCACCTGTTTCGCAGTTTCAACCTGAAAAACCCACATGTCGAAGAAAAACATTGAGGTGTCCAGGAGAAAGCGCGTGAACACCATGTCGATGCTGCATGAAATGCAGTGTTGGAATTCTGACGTCAGTATTTCATTCGAACAGTCACAAATCCCTTTTACGAGGGGTTTGTGACAGTTCAAAGGAGGCGTTTGCAAGGGGGGGGGGGGGGGGGGGGGGGGGGAGGGTCAAGACATCCCATGCGTTCAAAGGGAACTTGCTGGGCCCCGCTACAGCGGGGCCCAGCATGTGCTCGAGCAAACAATTGAAACCCTCAACCCTAAATGCAATTAGGGATAGGGTTTGAACTCCGTTAGCATTGTAAACAGGAGAGTTTGCGTGCGGAGAAAAACTATTGGAGACAGGTGTGTTCCTGCCGTCGTGATTGGCCCAGAAAAGAGAATGGACGCGCGCGGGGGGGGGGGTTCATCGCTCGATCGTGAACCCAGGGGTATTGGTTCTTCCTGAACCCCAACAAATCTCGATTGTGGATATGCGGGCTATTTTGCCCTTCTCCTTCTGAATTTCTTTTCAGGACTGAAGTTTCTGGGGTAAATCAACCCAGGGGCCTTGGTTCTTCCTGACTCCCAACAAGACAACCCGCTTTCTGTAGGCATCAGCGACGTGGCCCGCATTTGGGCAGCGACCAACAGGAGGGCCCGCAAGTGCGCGGACCTGGTGAAAGAGAGAAATTGGCGAGAGGATAACGATGGGTGTTTCGCTTTCCTTTTTGGTCTTCGCATGAGATTCGCTTGCAATGTCGCGCGACTTTGACACGTACGAAACAAGCACAGGGCTACTTCATTGTTGAGATTGGACAATAGGGTTCGATTTTTGGGGAGCTCTCAGGGCCCCGTGGTCGGAATACGAGCAAAAAGGGCTGTCTACTCAAGTCGCAGGACCAAACGTGGCCCTTACGTTGGGGTGCCCAAATTTTTTTCTCAAAGCTAGAATGAATGAGCATAACCGTCTGTTGCAGAGGAAAACTTTAGAAAGAAACAAACTTGAATATAAATCCCGGTCCATCCGCTTTAATCTCTAAAGGGAGTGCAATGACATTCTTATTACTCTACAGAAATATATGCATGGTATATTGATTAATGCATCGTTTCAACTACTTCTACAAGAATCAAGTTATTCGTTTGATTAACTTAAAAAACAATCTTCATCATCTTGATCTTGTTCCTCGAGATGATAGGTTAAAAGGGCGATTTCGTTGTTTCAACGCCAAGGTGAATGTAGAATAGATTTTCAAGGTAAGATTATGTCACTTTGTGCAAAAGTTGCAACAAGATATTCGACAGTACAATTCACTAAGAAGTATTGAATAACATGGGTTCAAATGGTGCAAACATTCTTCATTCGAGCCCCGTTTTGTAGAGGGCCAGTTCAGCCCTCCCACCTCGCAACAACGAAGGGTGGTTTGCAACCACCCCACGCTATAGTGAGGGCTGCCCGGTGGCTAGCCACTACCTAGCCTTCACCCTGCTAACGGCCGGCCGACTAGACGACCGGCAGCCGGTCAGGTGACCGGCCAGCCATGAGTGAGTGAGTGAGTGTGAGTGAGTGTGAGTGTGTTAGTGTGTGGTGTGAACGTGCGCGCTTGTGCGTGTGCGCGCATGTGCATTTGTGTGCGTGCACGCACGCATGCACGCACATACCGGTGTGTGTGTGTGTGTGTGTGTGTGTGTGTGTGTGTGTGTGTGTGTGTGTGTGTGTGTGTGTGTGTGTGTGCATGCATACCTGCGTGCATGCGAGCGTGCATGCGTGCTTGCGTGAGTGCTTGCGTGCGTTTGTGCGTGCGTGCGTGCGTGCATGCGTGCGTGCGTGCGTGCGTGCGTTTGTACATGCGTATGTGTGTGCGTGCGTGCATGCGTGCGTGCGTTGTTGGTTTTTGCACATCTCTCATTGTGCTCTGTTGTGTCCTCCCGGCTTGTGTACATCACCGTGCAGATGACTGATGGCGAGACACGATGCTACTGGAGTGTCATCCGGTGGAGTCGACGGACGCTGAGGCCTACACGCAGTTTGCTGGAGCCTCCTCCGACGGTCGACGTGCTCAGCTTCATCTGCAGGCCTCCTTGGCAGTTGTGCCGCCGGCGGTCACTGCCACTAGAGATGCTATCTGCATGTGTTGCGTGCTAGATCTGACTGCACCATTACGTCTACAGCGTCATGTTCTACTTAGGGTCCAAGTCACATGTTGATCTAGCACTATTGTTATTGGGGACTAGTGTAGACGCTGCTTGGGTCTAGGCGGCCATAAATCATTTGGGCTATTTTTCTAGATGATTCTGACCGCACGACTGCATTCGCAGTGTCGGTATTATGATATGGTGCAGTTTCAAACAAAACGGACGACGCCCGGATTTCGGGCTGTCGGTCGTCTGGCAGGACTCACTGAGAAAACCCTGCCAGCCAGAAAGTAGGTCATTTTTCTGATTGGCTAAAAGGCTGAGTAACAAGCTATACAGAGATGGGGGGAGCTAGAGCTTGGAGGAGTCTCCCATTACTATTCATTTTCTATTGCTAATCAGTTCTTTTCAGTTTCCACTGCCTTATTGGCGCTAACTCCTCAGCGCGCAGTTTCTCTCTCACAGACTCAGAGCAGCGGAAGGGGGCAACAGTGCAAAGCAACGAGCGTGGGGCCATGCCTACTCTAGCGACGCTTCAGCCTTTAGACGCCGCTCTATTCTAGGTTTCAAGCTTGGTATCAAAGACATAGCGCAGCAGAAGCAGCTTACATGAGCAGTAGCAAGGCGTAAAGGTCTTAGTCTACGCCGGTCCCAGAAACGCGTCCGTGCAAGGGAGACTGTGCCGGATTTTTCCGTGTACAGTTAGCCTCGTAGGGTGGTGTCGTCAAAATGCTCTCAACGCAGGGGAAATAGTGTAAAAACATTTCTAGAAGCACTGACCCCGCGACGGCGGTAGCGTTGGCAGACTCACAGCCAGCAACGTGACGGGCGACACCGTGACGGCACTGACACACGCGGCGACGACGCCACAGACAAGAGGAGTGACCTCTCCCGCCTCCCCTCCCTCTCCTCTGCAGCCACAGCAGCAGCAGCCATAGCGCAGATTTGCGCAGCAGATCTCCGCTGCAAAGCTGCGGCCTCAGCCACAACAACAGTAGCAGCAGCAGCAACAGCAGATGTTGCTGCACAACAGTAGCCACGGCATCAGCCACAACTACGTAGGAGCTGCCACAAATGCGCAGCAATTGCGCAGCCAGCCGCGAAGCTGCACAACATGCAGCCACGCAACCATGCAGCCACGCAGCCCCACAGCCTCGCAGCCACGCGGCCACGCGGCCACGCAACCACGTAGCCTCAGAGCTGCTATGCAGCCACGCAGCTACGCAGACACGCAACCACATGGCCACGCAGCCACGCAACCACATGGCCACGTAGCCACGCAACCACCTAGTTGCCCCGACAAGCCGTAGCAGCAACAGCAGCCAAAGCAGCCACGACAGCCACAGTAGCCGTAGCAGCTGCAGCAGCCGCTGCAGCCACAACAGCCGTTGTGGCCGCAGCATCCTTCATCGCAACAGTAGTTGCCATAGTACATGCAGCACGAGCAGCAGCAATAGCAGCAGGACGGCAACACCATGCTACTGATATCAGCGGATCGGTGTTGGCTTCAGCAGCAGTGTATCAACCTCATTGCTGATGTCACTACTAATGTTAGCAACAAAGGGAAAAAAGGGGGAACAACAAAACAGACAAAGCCAAAAGAGGGGGGACATGGCGAATAGTCTTAGTGGAGAAGGGTTATCCTCCGTTTGAGGAACTCCACGGCCCCCTTTCTTGCAGCAACTGCAACAGCTACAACAGCAGCAGCAGCAATAGCTTCTGCCGTTGCAGCAGTAGCCACTGCAGCAGCAACCACTACAGTAACAGCAGCCACCGCTGACGCAGCAGCAGTTGCAACAGCAGCGGCCACTACAGCAGTAGTTGCAGCAAGATCAGTAGCAGCAGCAGCAGCAGCAGCAAGAGTGGCAGCACGTGTAGCTACAGCACTAGCAGCAACAGTAGCAGTAGCAGTAGCAGTAGCAAACATAGCAGCAATAGCAACAACCCATAGGTTTTGCCGCTAGCTCATCCGACCCCCTGGCCGCCATTCGCCAGCAGCTTGCGGCACTGACGTAGCAACTTGCAGCACTGCAACCGCTAACACCACAGAGTTATGGTAGTGCCATGCCGCCCTTACTTCCTCGAGGGCACGCTAGCCCCGCTCTTTCTGCTGCCACGTATTACCTAGCACAGTAGCAAACCCAGGGTCAGCAGCAGACGGTGACGTCAGTCCTTGGCCCACTCTAGGTGCCGGCCGTAGGCCAAAGGCCTTTGAGACCCTGCCCTCGCTGCCCCAGGCTGGTGAGTAGTTCCAGAGCTGGGAGCTCAGCTTTTGCATCTGTGCACAGTGCGAGGGTCTATGGTCGTACTACATTTGCTCGTAGGACTCCTCCCAGGCCGACCAGCTGCATGATGCTGGTTGCAGCGTACGCGCTCTTGTCTCGGTTGCCCCTCAAGTTTCACACCTCACCATCAAGCCCTTCCTCAGAGACTTCACGATTGGCGGGACTCCAGACCTTGCAACCGCGTGGGACGTCCTCACGTATCCCGATCGCCTATCCAGCGAGGCTGAGACAAGCCGTCTGCTTCTGGAGTTCAACTCCCTGCACATGGGGGAGATTGAGACGGTAACCTCCTACTACAACGAGCGGAGGACATCCTCCGTCGCCTGAGCGACTCTGCTCCACCCCCTCTCACCGCGCTCTTGACCATGAAATTCGGTGCCACCGACGCGTTTGCCGACGTCTTTGTCCACTACACCCAAGACTTCCTCTCCGTAATGGCAGCCCAAGGCACCCTCATGCCCTGGGCATACGAGTTATTTCAAAGGATTGAGGAGGCTCGTCTGGAGTCACGCGTCCAGCGCACAGAGGCCCTCAAATCCCCTGCTGTCGCCTCCGTGGCCGTTGCCTCCCTCGGAGTAGCTACATCCGCCAGCTCCTTGTCGCCACGGAAGAAGAAGCGCAAGGGCAAGAAGGACAAGGGCCAACAGTAGCAGCCGACCAGGTCAAGTGGTGGTGGCTCAGTCTGCCACAACTGTGGCAAGCCAGGCCACGGGTGGTATACGTGCCTGCTCCCGACAAACGAGGCATACTTCATCGCCACCATGCGTCGCCAACGTTAGTGTCGTCTCGCCTGTACTGCCATAGCTGTCGCCGGCCCTGATGCCTCCACCCCGTCCGGCAACTCCACTACTCCGACGGCCGCATTGGTCCTGCCGTCACCCGCTCTGCAACAGTATCCTCTGTAGCCATCGACGCTGCCCTTTCCATCACCGGTGCAGCTCTCCTCCTTTCCGGGCTCTGGCACTGTCACACCGCACTCGGTCTACACTCCCGGACCCTCCATCCGTGAGCATCAGTTGGAGCAATCCATCGTGCTCCAGCTCAGCCTGCCTTGGCGCCCCCCCAGGGAAGCGCGAGCTGCGCCATTTCCTGCTCGCCTGCCCTGCCCTGCATGACTAAGACTGAGCTACTGTTGTTTCCTATTCCCTCATCTGTTTTGTCATCTCCCATGTCCTCCTCTTCTGCCCCACTCCGTGACAAAGTCGCATGGCTTGATGATTGGGAGTCTCCGTTCGCGCCTCCGTCCACCGCGACCGTGTCTCTTGCTTGCTGTCTCGTGACCGTGAGCAATCTGGCGATCCCAGTCCAAGACATTGCCAAGACCATCGATCATTGATTCTGAGGCCACGCATCACATGACAGCCTCTCGCGAGACTTTCAGTGTGCTTGGTACCATTGGCGATGTGTCTAGTGTTCCGACGGGCTCCAGACAGGTGTTACGAGTCCGCGACGTTGGCGCCGTTCGTTTCTGCGGTCCCGCCGGTGATGTCTTTGTTACCGA
The DNA here is from genome assembly GCA_023375785.1 of Penium margaritaceum. Classification (NCBI taxonomy): domain Eukaryota; kingdom Viridiplantae; phylum Streptophyta; class Zygnematophyceae; order Desmidiales; family Peniaceae; genus Penium; species Penium margaritaceum. The sequence continues at coordinate 207,641 of SZWC01001555.1, forward strand.
CGTCCTCTTCGTCCCAGGTCTTGAGCTCAACCTCCTGTCCGTCACTACCCTTGACCGCATGAGCATGGATGTCCTACACTCGCGTGACGTTGGTACTGTGTTGTTACGTCCGTCCGGTCTTGTCGTTCTGCACCCCACCACCCATGGCAACCTGTGGCACGTGCCTCGTCTTTCCTCCCTTCCCTCCATCCTCTCCCGGTCAGCCTCCATAGGCTATGTATTTGTCACTAGCACGCTCTCTTCGCAGCACACACACCTCTTGCACCGCCGCCTCTGCCATGTCCACTCTCCTGTTGTGGATAGCATGCTCCGCACCTAGACAGCCAAGGGCCTTGACCCGGCCTCCTTCCCCTGGCCGTGCCCCACAAAGTGCATTGATTGCGCTCAGGGCAAGATACACCGGTCCTTCTGTCCTCTTTCCTCCTCTTGTGCGTCCGCCCCTCTGGACTTGGTCCACTCCGATGTCATGGGTCCTCTTCCTACAGAGTCTGCTGAGGAGCATGGTCGCTATGTCCTCACCCTGAGTGATGACTACTCTCGCTACCACTGGGTCTTCTATATTCAACAGAAGGGCGATGTTGCTCCCACCATTCGGAACTAGCTTGTGTGTACTGAGCGCGAGTGTGGTCGTTCTCTTCGCCGCTTCCGCTCTGATCACGATGGCGAGTACATGGGAGAGACCACAACCTTTCTCGCCTCTTGCGGAAAACATCAATCGGCTCCTTACACGCCAGCTCAGAACGACGTCTCTGAATGGTGGAACCGCACCATGGCCGATGCCGTCCGCACTTTGCGGGTGGATTCTGGCCTCTCTGATGGCTTCTACTTCAAAGCCATGGCCTACATGACATGGGTCTAGAGCCACATTCTCCACAGATCCCTTCCCGAGCCGGAGCTGGGGAAGGGGTCCGTGGGGACACCATTCCTCAAGTCTACGCCGTACCAGCACTGGTGCGGTCAGCAGGGTGACCTCCGGCTTGCTTGCGTCTGGCGCTGCGTGGACATTGTGTGGCTGTCCGCCCTGTAGCAGGACAGAAAGCTTTTCCCCCTAGGGCGTCCCTGTACCTTTGTCGGTGTCTCTTGTCAGTCCAAAGCCTAGCGCTTCAACGATCCCTCTCGACACTACATCATCGAATCACACGATGTCCTCTTCTTTGAGGAGTTGTTTCGTCGCGCATTTATAACCAATCCCCCCAAATCCATACACCCTACAAACAATGTACATGCACGGTAAGTATATAAGTGAAAGTACCGGGTACATTCCTACACGGATATAGTCATTGACTGAAACCTTCCTTCCATGAGACACAAGGTGTTGGAAGCTTCCAAAAAAAGACCCCAATTCCACTTTCTGTCCTATGAAGCTTCCTAGAAATATACCAGTCGATGAACATACAAAAGAAGTACAGAGAGAGAGAGAGGGAGGGAGAGAGAGAGAGATGAAGAGAGAGAAGGAGAGAGAGAGAGAGAGAGGAAAGAGAGAGAGAGAGAGGGAGAGAGAGAGAGAGAGAAAGAGAGAGAGAGAGAGAGAACATTGCAATGTTTACTAGCTACTGAATATGAACTCAATGAGGGAAAGTGGCATGCGAGTTGGGAGAGGAGGAGTGGTGGGGGGGGGGAGGAGAAAAGTGTATTAGGTGAGTGTATTGGGCAGTGAACAAATATTCTAGTGAAGACTTGAAATATTTGTACACTTGTGTTCGTTTTTTACAACACATGGCTCAACGGATAGAGATACATATGTGAGGACTTGGGAAGGGGTGGAAGGCGGGAGGACACCAAAGGGAAATATGTATGCGATGAATGTGTTGGATAGTGGACACACTTGTAGGTGGACGATGCAAATGAGAAGACATTAATATACACTACTCAACAAATTGTACACCAACTACGTCACCACCCTCACACCAAGGAGGAATTCCACCTGCACAATACACATGTGTATTAATATGATACACTTACCACCTAAAGAGTGATACACTACCCCATACACTTGTCCCATACACTTTTCCTACGTCCCCAGCCCCCCTCTCCCTCCTCTCCTTCCTGTCAGTGATCACTCACACCAAGGAAGACTTCCACCTATATTGTACACATGTGTATTAACATGATACACTCACCACCAACACAGTGATACACTACCCCATACACTTGTCCCATACACTTTGACTACCTCCTCCTCTCCCCCTCCTCCCCTCCCTGTCAATGACCACTCGCACCAAGGAAGACATCCACCTACACAGTACACATGTGTATAGATATGATCCATTCACCACCTACACAATGATACACTACCACATACACTTGTCCCATAAACTTTTCCTACCTCCCCCCCCTCTCCTTCCTGTCAGTGATCTCTCACACCAAGGAAGACGACCAAGAAACTACCATGAGAATACAAGTAAGCTAATACAAAGGTCTACGGTTGTATAAAAGGACGCCAATTAACTATACCTCTCGCCGCGACCTCGTTCGCTCTGGCTCGTTGATGTCCCTCCCATTGCGTGGGGGAGTGATGAGTCCATCCTCCGTCCTGCCGCCTCCGAGCGGTACTTAGCTTGCGTCCGCTGGTCCCTCCGGGCCGGCAACCACAGTCCCGTCTGGTGGTCCCTATGAGCCGAGAGCTCCAGTCGCGTCCGGTAGCCCCTCCGGGCCGGCAGTTCTGTCCACGTTTGCTGGTCCCTCCAGGCCGGCAGCCCCGTCTGCATCCGCTGGTCCCTCCGGGCCGGCAGCTCTAGTCGCGTCCACTGGCCCCTCCGGGCCAGCAGCTTCGTCCACGTCCATTGGTCCCTCCGGGCCGGCAGCCCCATCTGCGTCTGCTGGTCCCTCTGTGCCGGTAGTCCCATCTGCGTCCGCTGGTCCCTCCGCGCTCGTAGCCTCGTCCGCCTCCGCTGGTCCCTCTTGGCCAGCAGCTCCGCCCGTGTCCGCTGGTCCCTTCGGGCCGGCAGCTCCGCCCGCGTCCGCTGGTCCCTCCGGGCCAGCAGCCCCATCTGCCTCCGCCAGTCCCTCAGACTCGCTTCCGGCTACCCTCTCTGTGTCATCTCCTGCTCTACCGCGCTACACACGTGGCCTAGGCGGCAGCCTCTGACCCAGGCCGTCAGTGAGCGTGCAGACCGCCGCACTGCACCCTGTGGCGCCTCCGCCCCCCATCGCCCTACGTGTCTCGTCCACTCCTACAGTCATGAGTGGGGACCCCGGCACCAAGGCCCTCACCCTCACCACTTTGGCCATCATTGCAAACCTTCACCTGGGCTTAGAACTGGGCTACGTCATGCTCCATCAGGAGCACCGACATGCTGTCACGGCCGCACTCATGCACATCCCACCTGGGACTCAAGACACACGCGCCCTCGCAGTCCGCTCCACGGTGCACTCGGAGGACCCAGCCACCCTGCGCGAGGCTCTTGCTTCCCTCGAGAACGTGCACTAGGATGCTACATGCACTCACAAGCTCACTGCTATCCGGCAGTACATGTGTGCGACCTTGTTGATCTCTCTTCGTGCCGGAAGGCCATCGGTGCCAAATGGGTCTTCTGGCGCAAATGGAAGCCGGAAAGGTTCTTGGACAAGTACAAGGCCTGCCTTACAGCCAAGGGGTTTGCTCAAGTCCCTGGGGTCAATTACCAAAAAATCATTGTCCCAGTTGGCCGGATCTCAACTAGACAGGCGCTCTTGAGCCTCCTTGTCTAGCATGGGTTGGAGCTACATCAGATGGATGTGAGCAACGCTTTCCTGGATGGCTCGCCGGAGGGTGAGGAGCAATACATGGTGCAGCCTCCACGCTTTGACGACAGCACTAGGAAGGTCCGGCGGCTGCGGAAGGCTCTCCATGGCCTAAAGCAGTCGTCTCGGTGCAGGAACCAGGAGATAAGTTGCACGCTTCTCCGCAACGGCCTCCTGCGTAGCACTGTTGATCCCGCACTGTTTGTTAGCCCGCAAGGCCAGACCTATGCCGTTGTCTTGTTCTATGTCAACGACCTCCTCATTGCGTCACTGGACACAGCTGCTATTCAGTGTGTCAAGGACCTGCTGCACACAACCTACAAGATGAAGGACCTCGGGTCTGCCCGAGTCTTTGTGGGTATGGAGCTCGAGCATGATCGCTCCCATGGCATCCTGCACGTAAGGCTGCACACGAATCCCGGGATCCGTGGTAACTATCCAAGGACACTGGATCCAGACTCAGATCCGCGGTTTCGGATCCAGGGTTCCTGGATCCGGTTTGTATTCACGGATCCTAATTGGATCCTCACGGGGGAGGAGGAGGAAAAAACCGCGAGAGGTCATGCTAAAATCTGTCACGGATTGGAGAAACTCGCTCATTGAAAATCAAACAGTCATGCCCACGTGTCGCGCTTGACATCTGCACTTCAGCAGGGCATGACCATGCATCGGACGTGGACCACCAGAACTGCGGGCGCAACGTTGTGGTGGTCCACGTCCGATGCACGTGGCCCATCCTCAATGGCCATTGCCTGACAAGCCAGACGATCCAACGGCATGGGTCAACTTGTCAGAAATCGGGTACTCCCAGACATGTGGGTTGTGCTGGGCTCCTCCCTGGGAAGAGTCATTCGTCCTGCGGGCGCGCAGGACTCCTCTCAGGGAGGAGTCGAGCGTGGCCTATGTAGAAGTTTATTTTGCCAATGTAGATCAGGCTGGATCCGGTATGGGGGAACCATGGATCCATGTTCCGGATCCGTGAATCCATGGATCCACGAATTTATGGATCCAGAACCCCTGTTCCGGATCCATGTACATGATCCGTCCCACGGATCCGGATTCTCCTCAAGATCCACGGATAGGATCCGTGTGCAGTCTTATCTGCACGTCCACTAGGCTGCCTACGTGCAGACTCTGTCCAGTCGTTTTGCCGAGGACCTGCATCTCGTGTCGAGCGCATCCTCACCCATGTCACCCGATGGTCAGGTGAAGCTGAAGAACCCTGATCCAACCGTTGTGGGGGAACTAGTTGACGTGATTACATATGTGGGAGTCATCAGGTCACTGATGTTCTTGGCGACGACAACACACCCAGACATCATGTTCGTCGTCAACCTCTTGGCCATTTTCTCCTAGGAGTCGCGTCACCTTCACTTTGAGGCCACGATCCGAGTACTACGCTAGGTCATCTCGACTCCATGGCGAGGCCTCATGTTCCACCGACAGCCGTCTATTGTCGCAGTGAGCTACACCGACACTGACTGGGCCGGCAATCCGGCTAGTAAGAGCCGCACTCGCTAGATCTTTCTGATTGGCAGCACGGCTATGTCCTGGCATAGTGGCAAGTAGGGTGCATTGCACGTTGCATTGCTGAGACTGAGTATGTGGTCCTTGGCTCAGGCGCATGTGAGAGTGTGTGGTTGCATCATCTGTTGTCTGATTTGCATCAGTCCATCGCATCCATCACGTTGTAATATGACAATGACAGTGCCATGGCCAGCGCCGACAATGACGGCGTGCATCACAGATGCACAAAGCACATCAATGTTGAGTATCACTGTGTGCGTTTATTGTTACATGATGTCACCGTCAGCATCGTGTGGGTTGAGACAGCACGGCAACTCGCTGACTTCTTGACCAAGGCACTGAAGCATGACTCGTTGAAGAAGGCTGTGAATTTGGTCGGTGTGCATCAGTGAGCTTCAGTCTTTGTCCCTGCCTATGCCTTTGCCTGTCCTAGAGGAGTCCGTCTGTTGGATGTGTTGCTGCCCGCCCATGTGCACTACGGCCGTGAGTCATGGACGAGTGTTGGTTTTTGCGCATCTATCATTGTGCTCTGTTGTGTCCTTCCGGCTTGTGTACATCGGCGTGCAGATGACTGACGGCAAGACACGACGCTGCTGGAGTGTCGTTCGGTGGAACCGATGCACGTTGAGGCCTACACGCAGTCTGCTGGAGCCTCCTTCCTCCGACGGTCGACGTGCTCAGCTCCATCGGCAGGCCTCCTCGGCAGTCCTGCTGCTGGCGTTCATTGCCACTGGAGATGCTGTCTGCATGCATCGAGTGCTGGATGTGACTGCACCATTTTGTCTGTAGCGTCATCTTCTGCTTAGGGTCCAAGTCTCATGTTGATCTGGCACTGTTGTTACCAGGAACTAGTGTAGGCGCAGCCTGGGTCTAGGCGGCCACAAATCCTCTCTGCTACTTTTCTGGATGATTCTCACCGCACGAATGCATTCGCAGTGTTGGTATTATGGTATGGTTCAGTTTTTTGGCAAAACGGAAGACGCCCGGGTTTTGGGTTGTCAGCCGTCAGGCAGGGCTCACCGAGAAAACCCTGCCAGCCAGAAAATAAGTCATTTTTCTGATTGGCTACAAAGCTGAGTAACAAGCTCCACAGAGCTAGGAGGAAGCTAGAACTTGGAGGGGTCTCCCATTGCTGTTCATTCTCAGTTGCTGAACAGTTCTTTTCAGTTTCCATTGCCGTTCTGGCGCTAACTCCTCAGCACACAGTTTCTCTCTCACACACTCAGAGCAGTGGAAGGGGACAGCAGTGCAAAGCAACGAGCGTGGGGCCATGCCTACTCTAGCGACGCTGCAGCCTCAACACGCCGCTCTAATCTAGGTTTTAAGCTTGCGTGCGTGCCTGCGTACGTGCGTGCGTGGGTGCGTGCGTGCGTGCGTGCATGCGTTCGTGCGTGCGTGCGTGTGTGCGTGTGTGCGTGCGTGCGTGGGTGCATGGGTGGGTGCATGCGTGTCTGCGTGCGTGTGTGGGTGGGTGTGTGTGTACGTGCGTGCGTGCGTGCGTGGATGGTGTTGAAGTTCATTGGCCACTCACAGCTCTATGTCTTCTTGTCTCCCACTCTCTGCACACACATGTACAGATTAAATGACAACGGCCTTACCTGGGGAGGCGTCATGCTGGCCCACCTTGACTGGAGCCTCTGGCTTCATGAAGCAGCTGCAGGACCCAAGAGTACCCTCTGGCACAAACATGGCCATTGCCTGAATTTCCATGATTCTATGACGCGGTAGATGCTAGGGCTTGTACATTGTCAATGCTGTGTTTTGCATCATGCTTTCTTCCCTTGAGTGTTTTGGAGGAGTTGCATATTCTCCGGGTGCTGATCCTTAGGGGGCCACCGTACCGGTTTTGGCCGTGCACTGGTGAGAAGCCGCCCTCGGTTTAATCCGAATGGTCGGGCTCGAACCCGGGTGGCGGCATTTGCCCACCTGAGCATAATGCTCGATGTGGGTGTGTGCTCACCGGTGCTTATCTTGCTCGCTCCCCCTCACTCTAACTGTCTTGGTGAGTGATTGAGTTCTAAGGAAGTTATTTACCGCATCCATGGCGTGCCTAGATATCTCACATGCTCACCCATCCTGTCTCATACAATCCACCTAGGAAGCTTCCTAAATAACTACTAGTATCAGAGCAGTATGGGTTGCCCCTTGCAACACATCGATCGTGAAGCTGTGAGACGCCGAGAGCTCCTCGGCAGCCACGCGGTGTTCTAGCGTGGCCCACCTCCGTCGGGCCCGTGGTCTCTTTGCCGCTGCCCATATCCTTGCCAGCGAGCGGCACTTCTGGCGCCACCTACCTGCTGTCAAGAGGCATGTGCTCATCTTACGTGCACGGGCCTGCGCCGACTTCCGTCGCCATAAGCATTCTTGTGCTGCTCATCTCTTTCTAACTCCTGGCGCTCCATGGCACATCTACTGGCAGGAGGGTCATACCCTCCTTCTTGGCGCGATATTACGTTCCTCTTACCGCAGCACACTCTCCGGAGCTCACGTGACACTCTTGGAATAGCCGCCGCCCGCCACAGTAGTCATCTCTAAACACCGCAACACCAATAGCAGCACAAACGGTGCTTCCGTTCCCGCATCTCTAGGGCAGCGACCCTAACGGCATTCCCGGTCTCCACCTTGCAGTTCCCACATCACTTCCCTTCTTCACTGGGCAGAGATGCGCGCTTCTCTGCTCAGCACCTCGGTGCGGACCACACTCTCCGGCACTCTTTGCTTTGTCCATCGGTCTCTCCTGCTTTTCTCTTATAGCAGCACTCTCACACCGTCACTGTGCCAAACCCATTCCCTCAGCTCCACATCACGCTACTCTCACGCAGCATAGTCCCGGTGTACACTGTGGTACCCTCATTGCACCCACACCTCTCCTGGCTGCACCAGCGGTCCCAACTCACTCACACTGGATTCTCCACCTCTCGACAGTCCACCGGACGAAGAGCTGGACTCCCCGCGCACAGAAGCTTTGTACGCCAACCATGAGTGGGAGGACCAATGCGATTTTGATGAACCTCCACCCACAGATGACGACACTCCACTGTGGGTGCGGATAATAGACAACTCCTATTGGCAAGAGGACGTTGACGCATGAGCTAAGCGCGAATGGGAGGAGATAGACCGGCAAGTCTACACGCCGGAAGATCTTCTACTATCACTACCTCTATCTCCAATGATGCACCTTCCTCGCACCTCTCAGCCGACCAACCCTGCAGCTGCTCCTACTCCTATCCAATGTCCTGCAGCAGCTGGATCTACTGAGACATCAATGGCACTTGAAGTGCCTGGTGTGATACCCGTTCTTCCCATCCACACCGACTCCATTGGCTTGGCTGGCGCTATTCTTGACGCAACTGCCGGAGCCGCCGCCACGTTTGCCGCCACAGCTAGAGCCTGCCATGTCCCGACATAGACAGCAGCTAGAAGTGCATCTGAGGTGTACGCCCACACTGCAACATCTCTAACACCGCTTGCAGCTGTCGCTGCAAACATCGCCACACAGGTCACAGCAGCAGTAGCCTCTGTCGCCACAGCAGCGTCCACTGTAGCAGAATTCACATCCAATGTTGTTAGATCCATCCGTGCATCTACCGCCACAACAGTGTTGACTCCCACCGGCGCTCCCTTAGATATCACACCACACATCACTACAGGTGTTCTTGTCGCATCAGCTTCAACTGCGGTTGCAGGGACCACTATTACAGGAGTCATGTGCCTCATTGTGGCAGTCGCCGGATGGGTGGCTGTAGTTTTCTCCGTGGTTTTCCCGCTCTTCACCCTTCTGCCTCGCCACTTTCTCGGTGAGCTTTGCATCGCATTACATTGTCTTACACTTCAATTCCTCTCATCCCTCTAGTACCCCGGCTGCCTGCATTCGCATTTGCGTCTGCTCATCATGCCAGGGCCAAAGGGGACTATAGAGGCCCTGTAGGTAGCTCTTAGTGAGGCACAAGCGGAGCGTTGTAAGGCTAAAGACGAGCTCCACCAGGGTCGGGAGGCACAGCGTGAGCTAGCTGCTATTGTAGCTATACTAGTCATTGAACGTCTTCGCACCATCCCAGGTCTTGCTACAGTCCTTTCCTCTGCAGAGATGGCTTCGGCTGATTCTTCTGTTCCCCCCTGTGGCGGTGTCGGTAACTCCTCATCTCCCGTTCTCTCAGCAGCAGCCCTCGCCCGCGCTCTCCTAACCAAGCAGAAAGACTTCAAGACGCCACCACCCCAGTTCACGTCTAAACTCACCTTCACCTCTTAGGAGATACGCTTCAGTACGTGGGCCCAGGGTGAGCTTCTTTGGGAGTATTACTCCCCTCCCAAGCCGCCGTTCGTACCTCAGCCGGTTGAGGCTGCTCGTGCTGTGCGTGCCCTCATCAATGCAGGCCCACAGAATTTGCTCAATGACATTGGTACGTACAATGCAGACCCCGCATGTGGCACCCCTACTGATCCTGTTGACGCTTATGCTCTCATTCGTCGCTGCACTCTGGACACGTTGCCCAGAGTGCACTGACTGTCCAGTTCAACACCCTGCATATGCGGACAGATGAGACTGCCGATGAATATTGGGCACGTAGTCTGCACATGCTGCGGGACCTTGGCAGGGCAGCTCCAAGCCCCCTCTCCGCCTGCCTCTCCATCATTGTTGGCCTCATCCCTGAGCTTTCTGAGCTCTATCTTCATGTCTCTTAGGCAGAACTTAGGCGCCTTGCTGTTGCTCCAGTCCCTTCTGACTCCCTGCTTGGGATCGATCCCCTCTTTGACTTCAATACCTCACATCTCACCGAATGGTGGAACGCCCTACAGAGTAAGCACATGCATAGTGCTGCATTTGCTACTATCACTACTTCCTCATCCTCCTCTTCTACCGTTGTGCCTTCCTCCTCCTCCTCCTCTTCTTAGGCAGCAGCTCATCCCACTCAGGCTACTTCTCGTGAGGGAGGGTGGTGGCTCTAGTCCTGGTGGTGGTCGTGGGGGTAAGGGGAGTGGGGATGGCTGTGGTGGGAAGAACTCCGCTCCCGCCGTTGCCAATATCACCTGCTGGAACTGTGGCACTACTAGACACTCTGCGCCCAAATGCCCGGCTCCCTGTGACAATGCACATCTCGCATCCTCCATGGCGCTTGTTGGGCCCGCACAGGTGTCACTGCCTCCTCTGCCGCCATCGCAGTGACTGTTGCATCTTCCTCATCCTCCTCCTCTACTTCCGCGCTCTCCACCAATCTTTCTACGGTCCCCTGTTGTCTCACTACTCCGTGCCTCCCTGGGCCTGTGATGATTGTCACTTCTCCGACCGCTCGTCCGACCGCTCCTTGGACTACTCTTCTGACAGCCGTGACGAGGAGCGCACCCTCGAGCGTTGGCTGGAAGAACTGCTTCACCTTCATTCTCAGAGAGGTGAGAGTGTGAGTGGCCTGTCGCGTGTGTCCGTCTGTGAGTCTGACGCCACCCTTCATGATGCTGTGTCTAGTGGTATCCAGGGGGTCTTGCTTGATGCCCGTGACTGGATTGAGGAGTGGCATCTCACACGTTCCCCACTCGTCTTGGTAGCCCGTCTCCCCTCTCCTCCCGTGGAACTGTTGCTGTCTGTCTCGTTCTCCCATCCACTCGTGCATCCCCAGGTCTTTGGATCATTGACTCTGGGGCCACGCATCACATGAATTCATGTCGGTCTTCGTTCGTGTCCCTTAAGTTTGTTGGGTCCATCTGCTCTGTGCGCACTGGCTCCGGCCAACTTCTCCCAGTCCAAGGTGTTGGTGTCATTCGTTTTGTTGGTCGTGGGGGCACTGTCTACTTGCCCGATGTACTTAATGTGCCCGACCTTGAAGTCAGCCTTCTCTCTGTGACCACCCTTGATGACCAGGGCATGGACTTCTTGTCCAGCCGCGGCTTGGCCTCCATTTCTCTTCGCTCGTGTGGCCGTGTTGTTCTTCATGGTGTGTGTTGTGATCGTCTGTTTTGTGTGATTGTTATGTTGCCATCGTCTTCCGCTACATCTGCTCTTGTTCACGTTGCACCGTCGCTCTCTCCAGCCCATGCTGACCTGCTGCATTTTTGCCTCTGACATATTCACACTACGACCATCCAGCGCCTTCTCCACCTTTGGCCAGCCTACGGCCTTGACCCTACCACATTTTCTCATCCCTACACCTCCTCCTATCTGGACTGTGCCGGTGGCAAAATGCAACGCTCCCCATTCCCTACCGCTGAGTCTACCACATCCCATCATCTTGACCTTGTCCATGCAGATGTCATGGGTCCCTTGCCCCAGGACTTCCTTGGTAGCCTTAGCCGCTATGTCTTGTGTCTAATGGATGATTTCTCTTGCTATCGCTGGGTCTTTGCCCTTCGCCAAAAAAGTGATGTCACTGACGTTCTTGAGTCCTGGCTCCCTCAAGCTGAGCGTGCTTGCCTCCGCTCGTTGCACGTCTTTCGCAAGAACCCGGGCAGCAAATTCTTTTGTCCCACCTCTCGCTTTGTTGAGTCCCCTGGTGTTGAAATTGAGTCCTCTGCCCAATAGAATGGCGTATCTGAGCTTTAGAACCGCACCCTTGCCGATGGTGTTCGCTCCCTTCTCTCTGCCTCTGGGCAGTCCCCCTTGTTTGCCTGTGAAGCCATGTCCTACATGACTTGGGTCTAGAATCGGGTTCCTCATGGCCCTCTCCCTCACTTTGTCATGCCTTTCAAACGTTGGACTGGTTGTCGTGCCGACCTCCGCCTTGTCTGCGTCTGGGGGTGTCTTGCCTCCGTTTGGGTCCCGACGGACCAACGGGATGGCAAACTATCTACCCGTGGTCGCTTGTGTTTCTTTCTCGGTGTCTCCACGTTCTCCAAAGCTTGGCACTTTTGGAATCCTTCCCATTGTTGTGTCATCAAGTCTTGCGATGCTTTGTTCTTTGAACACTTGTTTGAGCGCAATTCTCCTTGTTTCGGTGCGTCTCTCTCTCCGCCCTCTTGGGGTGGGGGTGGTCCTCTTCCCTCTGGGCCGTCTGTTCTCCCCTCCGTGCGTCCCTCGACACCCCCTGTCTTTGTCGGACCCTTGGGCTCGAATCCATCCTTGGGACCTCCTTCCCTTGTCTCCACTATGCCTTTGGCCTCCTCTCCGCCTGTGGAGTCCCCTGTCTCCTCTAACTCTCTTGAGCCCCTTACTCGCTCACCCTCACCCTCTGCCTCGTCCTCTACCTCTAAACCTAGTGCCACGTCTGCACCGCCTCCTGCTCTCTCCAAGCCCTCCGTCCCAGCTGACTCTCCTTCTCCAGCCTCTGTGCACCCATGCTCTGCTACCCCCTCCGCTGCAGCACGGGTCTCGTCATTCCCCCCAGTCTCACCCTACACGTGTGGTGGTCGTCTCAGGGCACTTCCATCTCAGTCGCACCCTGTTGTCTCTGGTGACCCTGGTCTCCGTGCTCTTGGTCTTGCAGCCTTAGCATTGTCAGCGGCTGCCTCCGTGGTACACCCTGGCAGAACACTTGGCTACTCTCTCATTGAACAACAGTTCCACTCAGCTCTCTCCTCGTCTGGAGCTAGGTATGTTGCCTCGTGTTTTGGTGCTACTGGTCTCTCTCCTCTTCCACCTGAATCGTTAACTATGCAAGCAGCTCGCTCGGCCTCTCATTCCCCTTTGTGGGAGTAGGCCATGAAAGCCGAGCTCGACGCACTATCTCAACACGGCGTGGACGAGCTCGTGGACCTCCCACCAGGCCGCAAGGCAGTTGCAGCCAAGTGGGTGTACCGTTGCAAGTTGAACCCGACAACACAGTTGAACGGTACAAGGCTTTCCTCACTACTAAATGATTCTCTCAAATCCCTGGTGTTGACTTTGACGAAACCTTTGCCCCAGTCGACCGCTACACTAGAGCTAGGGCTCTTCTCAACCTGGTTGCTAAGCATGATTGGAAGCTTGAGCAGATGGATGTTAACAATGCCTTTCTTCATGGTAAGTTGGACGAGGAGATTTACATGGTCTAGCCGTCCGGTTTCTCTTATGGAACAAGCCGAGTGTGCCGTCTGCGCAAGGCTCTCTATGGCCTAAAGCAGTCCCCACGCTGCTAGAACCAAGAAATCACCGCCATCCTAGAGAAGGGAGGCTTCCTAAGAAGTGCTATGGATCTTGCTTTATTCCTCAGTGCTCCCACCAAGCCACTTGTTGCCATCCTTGTCTATGTGGACGACCTTCTCATCGCCTCCCCTGACGTCGTATCCATTGCGGCTGTAAAATCCCTGCCCCAAGCGGCATACAAGATGAAGGACCTTGGTTCGGCTCGTTTTTTCTTGGGCATAGAGTTGGAGCGTGATCGTGCACGTCGTACCTTGCACATTCAATAAGCTGCATATGTACGCAGCTTGGGGGAGCACTTCGGACCGCTTCTCACATCTGTCCCCACAGCGTCCACACCCATGACACCCTTTGGCCAGTCCCTACTGAAGTCTGTGGATCTGTCAAAGCTGGGGGAAATGGTCGATGTGACCGACTACCTCCGGGTCATTGGCTCCCTGATGTATCTTGCCACCACCACGCGTGTTGATGTTGCGTTTGCTGTGAAATTCTTGTCCCACTTCTCCCAGTGCCCCCGTGAACGCCATCTTGAGGCTACACTGCGGGTAGTGTGCTATGCCCTGTCCACCCCTCGTTTTGGGCTGTACTTTCGTGCACAGCCCTCAGTCGTGGTGGACGACTTCACAAACAGTGACTGGGTACCTGATTCTGACACACGCAACCAAACTGGATACATCTTCTTGGTTGGTGGAACTACAGTCTCCTCGAAAAGTTGCAAACAAGGGTGTGTTGCTCGCAACACCGCTGAGGCTGGGTATGTTGCTCTTGGCGCAGGCACATGTGAGGCTGTCTGGCTATGTCGTCTGCTACAACAGTTGTGTGTTCCCATCCGTTGCATCACTCTACGCTGTGACATCCAAGGCACAAAGGCCACTCCCGTGAACAATGGCATGCATCACTCAGGTAGCAAGCATATCAACGTGGAGCATCATTTTGTTTGCGAGTGCGTTGCTGCTGGCATTGTCCAGGTTGCTTGGGTGGATACACGATTTCAGAGAGTTGATTTCCTCACTAAGGCCCTCGGTCGAAATGTCTTCAAAAGTGCTATTCACTCTGTTGGCCTCAGCTGTGTGCATGACCCACTTTGATTTGCTATGGTGCATCTCGGGCACTTATGTTCATCTCCTCTTGTTCTTCTCTCCATGTGAATGAGTTGCTTGCCTGCGGGTCATGGTAACGTTGGCCACTCACAGCTCTATGCCCTCTTGTCTCCCACACACTGCACACACATGTTCAGATTAAATGACAATGGCCTTACCCGGAGAGGCGTCATGCGGGCCCACCTTGACTCGAGCCTCTAGCGTCATGAAGCAGCAGTAAGACCCAGGAGTGCCCTCTGGCACATACATGGCCATTGTCATTTAATTTCATGATTCTGTGATGCGGTAGATGCTAGGGCTCGTACACTATCATTGTCAAGTCTTGCATCATGCTTTCTTCCCTTAAGTGTTTTGGGGGAGTTCCATATTCTCCAGGTGCTGATCCTTGCCGGTTTTGGCCATGCACTGGTGAGTAGCCGCCCTCAGTTCAATCCGAGTGGTCGGGCTCGACCCCCGGGTGGCGGCACTTGCCCACCCGAACGTGATGCTCGGTGTGGGTGCGTGCTCACCGGTGCTTAGCTCGCTCGCTCCCCCTCACTCCAACTGTCTTGGTGAGTGAGCTCTAAGGCATTTCTTTACCGCATCCATGGCGTGCCTAGAGCTCTCAAATACTCACCCGTCCTGTCTCACACAATCCACCTAGGAAGCTTCCTGGATAACTACAGGTGGGTGTGTGCGTGCGTGCATACGTGCGTGTGTACGTGCGTTCGTGTGTGCGTGCGTGCGTGCGTGCGTGCATGCGTAGGTGTTTGCGTGCGTGCGTGCATGCGTGTTTGCGTGCGTGTTTGCGTGCGTGTTTGCGTGCGTGTTTGCCTGCGTGTTTGTGTTGGTTTGTGTGGCTTCCACCCGTCACGACCGACACTGCTAGTTTACCGATATACCCACATTCGGGGTATATGGCAGAGGAGGGCGTGACGACACGACGAGCCTCCGGACTGCACCGAGACTTCTCCAGCCCCTACGACAGCGCCGGCGAGACGCGGTCGATGCGTTCCGGGAGCCATGTGGGCTTGTCAAGAGGTAGGAGAGTTTTCTCGGTGGGTTCAGACCCGCGCACCCGATTGACTGTACTGGTGCGACGAGGAGACCCGATGGCTATTGTGGAGCTTCCGATGTTCGGAAA
>SZWC01001556.1:30798-47660 GCA_023375785.1 Penium margaritaceum
GGAGGGAGGGAGGGGGGAGGGGGGAGAGTGGGGGAGCCAGCGGTGGCGGTGGTGGTGTCCCACCTGGTACGCCTGCACGATGACCACTTCGTTGTACACTCCGGCCTTGACGTACACCACCGTGCCCTGGCTTGGTAGGAACGCGGGCGGCACGTTAGCTATCGCCTCCTGCACACTCCCATCCAATCCAATCCAATCGAATCCGACACATCACATCACATCACATCACACCATGGCAGAGTCAGCCGTCGGGACATCGTGATGCATAACGGCGCGGTGGTCTCGTCTGTGTGTGTGCGGCAGTGTGTGGGTGTTTGTCGCAGCCAAACGGCTTCCGGGCAAAGGGTCCTTATGCGCGGGGGGGTCGCGCGGCGTGCGTGTGCATCACTTCCACCACGATTCCTACCAGTCTTGGAAAGGGAGGGTGGGGGCAGTCGGTAGGCTCACAAGGGCAACTGTATGTATGATACAGTCAGTGTCTGTGCTTCGCAGCGCATGAACCGTTCGCTTGTAAACAAACGCCCCCACACTCTGCAAGGCACAACTTGCACTCCATTCTTCGAAAGTGGCGCTTTTGCCGCACCGCACACTTCCCTCGCAAGTCGCGGATTCACCAGCCGCAAGGCCTCCACAATTCCCGGACTGCGACCGCTCTGCCCCGAGACAGCCTTCAAGTGCCTGTCCCCCCACCCGGACCCCGCGCTCCCGTCCCCTCCCATCCCAAGGATCTGCCAGCGTGGCGCGGTGTGGCGCGGTGTGGCACGGCGTGGGATATTTCCGCTTGCGATGCAACTCAACGCTGCCCCAACCCTTTGGTTGCGCTGCGCCGCGTCTAGTCGCGTTGCCTCCGCTTCTCTTAGGATTGCGTCAACTGCTACCTCGTTTCATCCGCACATCCTTCTCAGCCGTCGCCTCCCTGACACCGCTCTGAACGCACCCTAACAGTCGTGAAGTTGCCCGATCCGTCCCTGGCCACGATGATGTCGGGACGTGCCATCAGTCGCTGCGCGTTCCTCGCCACGCGCTGCACCAGTTCCCTGCCATGGTCAGCCAGCGCTACGCGCGTGTCGCCCGAGCCGCCCAGTAGGCACGCAGCAAACAGCGCCAGCAGCAACAGAGGCTGCGGCTGGCGAGGCGCGTGGTGGAGGCCCGTAGACATCGCGAATTGCACTTCCTCCTTCTGCGAGTGTGCTGTTGCGGCGTCCGCAATTGCTGCTGCTGCTGCTACGTAAGCAGGTGCTTTCGACGGTGAGCTTGCATATCTAGATGGTGGTGGTGATAATTGGACCGGAGCTCAGGTGGATCGCGATACTGCGCCACTGGTGCGTGAGTCGATGGTGAAGTCGCATGAATGAACGGCTAACACACGGAAAGTGGTGAGATGACCCCTACGCGTCAATGCGACGCCAAGAGACTCGGCTCGCGCAGGGCACCATTGCTGTGCTCAGCTGTCAGAGGAGAGGAAGACGAGACGAACACACATATCATCCCTTGTCGTGCAGAGGGTTTTGATGCCCGTGGAGGAGGACGTCGGGGGGTCTCACTCGTCTCTTTCAGAAAGGGATGGAGGAGTAGGGAGGGATGGGAAGTGATAACGGAGAGCGCGCGTCGTGCAGGACACGCGGCGGCTAACGTGAGCTCCAGGGTCCAAGTGCACGACGACCGCGACTTCCGCTTTCGACGGGATTTGAGGCGCGGCGGGTTGAGATGGACGGCACAAGAGTTTGTCGGTGGCGCTCCTGCGGCGACCCCGACAGCGGCTCGCTCTCCGGCCGAGTTTCCGATCGCGCGCACCCTCCTGTCGCGCGAGCTTGCCGCACGGTCGGGGAGAGGGACGGCCGGTGAGTGTACGGGACGGCGCGGGCGTTTCTGGTGACGGTGCTACAGGGGAAAGGACGGCAGTTGCACCTAGGTGCAACTTGTGTGGTGGCGCAAATGTGAGTGTCGCCGCTGGGGCTAAATGGGAGAGGTGAGTATTTCGTGATGCTTGTGACGTTACGAACCCTCCTCGTTAAAGTAAGGTTTGTTCCACGGAGCGGTTTGGCTGGGTTCAGAGTCATTTTTAGGCAAGGACGTAAATGCGGCACAATCTTGCAAGAACGATGGGGCAGAACCGCAGGGTTAAGTGCAGTAACACGTTGAGATGTGGGAAAGTACCAAGTGGCTCATTGCTTTGGCTGATCATACCCCATGCATCCCATTCCTCCGAACTGTATACATCAGCCCCAGCTCTTACCATTATTCCATATCCACCATCACCTTTCAGTATTGTTTCAATGTTGGGCGAATATATCCGAGCTGCCGCGTAGGTGCCCTGCACCTATAACGACTATCGAGCGAAGATCTTGACGTTGGCACGGACCTGTTCCGTCAGCGCATACATTAGAAATGTCGACTTCGGAATCTGATGTCTAGATTATGCCGCACTCTAATCACATCTATATCGACGACTGCTACCCCTGAGTTTGTCTATCTTATAGACCAAACTGTTAGCCGATTAAAGTGAATAGGGAGGTTTAAGACAGCATAACGTCGCTGAATAAGATCAGAGATCCTTTTTTCCGACTTCGCATCCTTACGTCTTATGAATAAAAGCATCGAAAAAAACGGAGGAGAACATCGACACCGAACTGCTTGATTTGCGAACATCTTTCGCGCATACGCAGCACCAATTCTCATGTCTAAAGAATCAAAGCCCGGAAAATTTGCAACTTCAAGAAACATCAAAGCACAAACAAGCCAGTCGCACGCACTCGCCACTCCCGCTCGCTTCTCATTGGTCTGTAACAGTGCGTTTGTGCGTCGTCAATGCATGTTGCAATGTTATATGCGTCCGGTGGTGGACGAATCGATGCCGCCGTCACCTCAGTTTTGCTACACGTTGGTACGTATTATACTTTGAAGGCCGTCATGGCATCTGTTTTCCCCCCAATCACATAGACATCCGATGGGAGAGCGCTTCCAAAATAGGCCTCTCCGAACAACCAAGAGAAGGTACGGTAACATCCAGCTACAAATCCCAACAGGAGGGAGTCCGCATCAAGAGGGGGGTTGAACACGGCACCCGGCATAAACTTATCCTTTAATGTTTCTCCTGCAAAATAAATGTGTAGATTTCTGATGAAAACCATTTTACAATCAAAATTGTATTTTCTATCAAGCAGAACATAGATGCATCATTTGAAGACAATGCAAAGAAGAAGACCATTTAAGGAATTGAGTTGATTGGTAAGTTTTAAGTGAGAAGTAAAATTAATTTGATACAAAAATGAGTAAATTGAGGTTTTATGTATTCAGAGTATACATAAAATAGCAGAAACAAGAATGCGGCATACAAAACAAGTAAGTTGAGCGACGAGCCCAATGTCACGTCGCCAGTAGCTGCTTCACGAAACTCCAACAAGGCTTGGGTATTTGCAATAATGTCGCGCTGCATAATGATCCGTAACGAGCTCTAGCTCCTGCTCTGTAGTCGTCGTCCGACTTCACAGAATGGCGTTCTCAATCCGCGTCAAGGGTTTACCCCCTTCGCAGGATTGTGGGGCAATCGTCATCAACGGCCCAGAGTAGGAAGACTTGAATATCTTGAGTCTCCGGAGGTCCACGTCCGTTTTTAACATTATCCTTGGTTTTAGGACCCAAACCGTGGGTTTTAACCTTGACCTCATGCGTTCGCACAAGTTATTATGTTGTTTCATGTCGAAGTTCGTCGCAAACGAACTTCGTTTTACGTTTGTGACATTTGGGCGCAAAATCATCGCGTGCGAGGCACACGGGCGAATTCGCGCCGCCATCTCACCTCTCGTCCCTCATCCCCGTCCCTCGTCCTCGCTTGTGTGCGAGGAGGGCAAGCCGGGGCGAGGGCACGAGGCCACGTGGGCTCGCTCTCGAGGCCCTTGCAGCTCTCAGCCGCCGATCTGGCTGAGGTCGCGATCGGCCGCTGGCGATTGGCCAGCGATTGGTCAGTGGTCAGCGGATCACTCGATCAGCTGCCAGCCGCCCCCAGCCGGCAGGCAGCCGGCTGGTCGGCGGCCAGCTAAGTGCTGGCTGTCGGCCAACCCTCATTGACGCGAGGGGTGGTGCACAACACCCCTCTGTTGTGATTTTTGACATTTCTGTTGACCTACAATGTTTACTCTGACCACTCGGCCGCGTCCATGCTCGTGCAGATCCCTGATGCGGACCTTGGTGGTACCGGTGCGTCATCTGGTGGCGGACTACCAGCTTGGAGCTGACCGACGACCATTCCAGAGCTCTGGACGCTACCCGGGACCTCCTGCAGTTTTTCTACAGGACGCAGGACTTTATCGGTGGACTGGCAGTGGGCCTCATTTGCATGTTTTTGCATTGTGTGTCCACCGTTTGATGCCGGATGCATGCATGTGACCAGTCGTAGCGTCCGGTTTGTGATTTTGCACGTCTACGTTTAGATGGCGTAGCGTTCTCACATGTGTGCGCAGAGTTACGGCCAAAACAGTGGTTTTGGGCCGGTTTTAGGACAGACCTTGCACTGTCGCGTGCGACACCCACCGTGATCCGTGGTAGGTACTTATACCATGGACCTGTCATTTGTCATCTCTCTCTGCAAATGCTATTGAAGCATTCTGACACTTTGCCTTGAGTCTCCTAGCCAGACCCTTGCCGTTGTGTGCATGACTTGTGACTGTCGTCACCGTGTGACCTGGCACTGACGCCTAGTCAGTGGCTGTGTCGCTAGGAAGCTTCCACGCATCTTCTCATGGTATCAGAGCAGTGAGACAATTCTCACGGAGCTGCGCAGCAGAGACGCAGCAAAGCGACAGGAGTGAGAGCTACATGTGCAGCAGATCCATAGGTACCCGTCGACGACAGCAGACCGGTGTCGACGTTGCTCACCATCACCACGTGAGACTGCAGACGCCAGCAGCATTCATTAGTAGCAGCAGCAGTGTGGCACAGTAGCAGCACAACAGCAGCGGCACCAACAGCGGCGGCAACACCACAACAGGAGCGTGCGGCAGCAGCAGGACAGCAGCAGCGACAGCAACAGCAGTGGCAACATTAGTAGTAGCGGCGGCAGCGGCACAACAGCAGCGAGAGCAGTAGTAGCGCAGCAGCAGCAGCGGCAGCAGCGTGCGGCGGCTGCAGCAGCGTGCAACAGCAGCAGTGCGTAGCAACGTGCAGCAGCCGTAGCGTGCAGCAGCCGTAGCGCGTAGCAGCAGTAGCAGTACGCGGCTGCTGCCACAACCGCACGTGCAGCGGCTAGGCGGCCGCTCCGCATGGAGCCGCGCGGCTGCTGCTGCAGCTGACGACGCAGCAGCAACATGAGCCGAGCAGAAGCTGCTGTGTACGTTCCGCCTAGCTCCCGCGCGGCTGCTGCGAAGCGGCCGCCAGCTCGCGCAGCAATCGCGAGGATTCACAACAAAAAAAAGAAGAAAAAAGGAGGGCGAGCTTATGTCAGCATCTGGACCTGCAGATGTCATCAGGTCTTGCTGAAGTTAGCAAATTTCTCCTTATGTCAACACTTGCCTTAGTGAAAGTTTTGGTCTGAGGGTCACAATTTGCCAGCGTTTCAACTCTTCGAGAAACCCTCACGTCTCTGCAATTCGACCACTTTGATGTCTCGGCCTCTAATGAGCGGCACCATGGCTCCGTCCGACGAGAAGGGAAAAGGGGTGCTAGACCCCTCTTCTTCCTCCTCAGGGGTCATGAGCCCACGTTCGCAGGCCATTGAGGCCCTGCGGAGCCAGCAAGACGAGATGCGTCGATTGTAACAGGAGCAGATTGACGCCATCCGTACACTCACCGAGCTCCTTGGAGGTCATTCCACGACTCCACGACAAACTTCTGAGGGAGCGGCCGGGTTTGCACCCTCTATACAACAGTCAGCTCCAGTACTGGAGACAAGAGTTGGAGCCGACCCGCCACCTCTTGAGCCTTGGGACGAGGATCCAGACATGCCAAGCATGGAGGGCAACTCCCCCAAGTGCAAGATTCGTGTGCTTCAGGAGCGTATCCACCAGCTTCAGACAAGCTCTCGACCCCCACACACATCCCGCTTTTCGGAGTCTCGATCATCGCCTGACCTCCACCCCAACAACTTCCCTCTTCCCGGCGTCTTTCCCATCTCTCATCCTTCCCAGCCTGTGGTTGCTCTCCCTACGGAGTGGCAACCCAAGGACTTCGAGACGCCGCCCCCCTGGTATGTCAGCGAGGACGGCTTTGACTGCTGGGAGATCCTCTTTCAGGTCTGGGCCACTTCAGAGGGCATGTGGCCCTACTACCACAGTCCGTATCAGACTACAGATCGAGCTCAAGTGCTCACAGCGGCTAGGGAAATGCAAGGACTCCTCTACGCCATGCCGCGCGAGACCATCGTTGACTTGCGCCCGTTCCTTGGCGAGGCGGGCACATGCACCGGCGCTGATCCACGCGAGGGCTGGGACCTAACGTTGTCCCTGATTGTTGCAGAGATACACGCCACCCACGCTGCACACATCCGTGCCTTTCACTCTCTTTCCCAGGGGCCTGCTGAACCCGCAGCAGACTACTGGCGACGTGCCATGCACATTTACACACGCCTTGGGACTTCAGGAGGGACACAGTTGTGGGCGCTCCGCACGATCATGCTCGAGGTTCACCTTGAGCACACATACATCTTCACGCGGTACAACAATGCCGTGAGCCTTTCTCGGCCTCACTACAGCTTCTTCCTTGGGCACGCCAGCTTTTCCTCTAGGTGACTTCAGCCCGTGAGGCAGCCGTGGCTCATTAAGAGACTTCCATTGCTGCAGCAATCGTTGCATCACCACCGACGCCCCTCTTGCAGACTTCTTCTCCATCCTCCGCCTCGTCCTCCTCCTCCCCTTCCATCCCGATTACACGAAGTGAGACACAGGGTGTCGTGGCAGCAGCACAGGGGAAGAAAGGACGACAAAAGCGCGGCTTGGGCCAGCATCACTCGCAACAGCAGCTGTCATCGGGCAGTAGCGATGGACGCTCCGTTCACTGCTACAACTGTGGAGGCGCCCATTGCTACACCGAGTGCCAGCTGCCGCTCGACTGGGCACGGACTACACGTGGGCTCCAGCCTGCGCACACACTCCGGTCTACATCGAGAAGCACATCCTCCGGACGTGCGGTGACCATGACCGCAACAGTTCCCGCTTCTTCACCAGCGACCAGCGACGACCCCGACTCATGTGACCGCACCATCACCAAGCTCTGCCACCTTCTGGTGCTCCGCTTTACGGGAGGTGCGAGTGTGTTGTTATGGCCGGGTGGTTCACAGTCTGTCGGTCTGTCTGTTCTAGTGACCTGGGATGACTCGTGTGGGGGGGCACAGGTGGCATGTGATGACGGTGGGCCTGACTGTACAGATTGGATTCATGAGTCTCACCTCTGAGCCCTTCGTCGTTCCTCCCCACTTGCTGTCGAGCGTCCGTCCGAGGCCAAGTGTTCCATTGCCCGTTATATAGTGACGTTCTCCAGTCGTGATTCCGGCGTAACTTGGATCATCGATTCAGGTGCCACTAGTCACATGACGTGTGGTCATATTGATTTCGTTGTTCTCGGTCCTGTTGCGTCTGTTCGTGCCGTCCGCACACGCTGTGGTCAGTCTTTGCCAGTCCAGGGTGTTGGGATCGTGCATTTTGATGGTCCGTCTGGCCCCTTGTATCTCTCCGAGGTGCTGTTTGTGCCTGACCTTGATCTCAGTTTGCTTTCTATACGTGCTTGCACACTGATGGAGCTCTCTGTGGAGCACACTACCGAGTCCGCGATAATGACTGCTATCGACACTCACAGCGTTGTTCTCCGTGCCTCTGTTGTGGATGACCTGTATCGTGTCTCCCGGACTTCTGCTCCTTGCTCTCCCTCCCCTCCAACTCGTGTTTTTGTCAATGGTGTCCTGTCTCCTGAGTACCAGCGATTGCTTCATCGCCGTCTGTGTCATGTGGGCTCCGACACTGTGTCAAAGCTCATTCGGACACAGCCCGCTCTCGGTCTTGATGCGACTTCTTTCGAGAAGCCGCCCAAGACCGACTACCTTTTCTGTGCCCAGGGTAAGATGCATCGCCGCACTTACCCTGACTCCCGCTCTCGCACCCTTCGCCCTCTCGAGTTAGTCCATTTGGACCTCCTTGGTCCTCTTCCTATCGAGTCTTTGTCTGATCGGGTACGATACGTCCTGACCCTGACTGATGACTTCACTTGGATGCGGTGGGTCTATAGCCTGCGCCAGAAGAGTG
This sequence comes from Penium margaritaceum, assembly GCA_023375785.1. Lineage (NCBI taxonomy): Eukaryota > Viridiplantae > Streptophyta > Zygnematophyceae > Desmidiales > Peniaceae > Penium > Penium margaritaceum. The sequence continues at coordinate 39,027 of SZWC01001556.1, forward strand.
ATGTCACTCTCGCGGTTTGCCTCTCGCTAGTGATGGCTGAGCGTCAGTCCCGCAACACGCTGCACACCTTCCACTCGGATCATGGTGGCAAGTTTCTAGGCGAGATGGGTAGCTTCTTCGCTGAGCACAGGATTTTTCACCAGGTCTTTGCTCCTACTACTCCTCAGCAGAACGATGTTTCTGAGCGTTGGAACCGCACCATGGAGGATGCAGTTTGCGTTATGCGGTCTGAATGCGGTCTCTCGGAGTCCTTCGCGTTTGAGGTCTTCGCCTACATGACTTGGGTCTGGAACCACCTCCCGCAAGATCCCCTTCCGGACCACGTCACACCTTATGAGCTTTGGTTCGTTCACCGTGCTGACCTACACCTCGCTCGCGTCTGGGGATCCTTGGCTTTTGTGTGATACACCGAGGACTAGCAGGAGTCCAAGGTCTCACTGTGGGGCCGCATGTGTGCCTTCGTCGGTATCTCCCCGCTGTCAAAGGCTTGGCGTTTTTGGGACCCTGGTGTGCCACATTGTTGAGTCCCGTGATGCACTCTTCTTTGAGTCCCTCACCTTCAGTAATCTGACATTGATTACATCGTTGTCTGTCACACACATTCCTACGTGTGAGGTCTCTCGCCGGATGGGGTAGTCTGCGCCTGCGATCACCCCTCGCGAGGCTGATGTGTCCGTTTGAGCTCCCTCCACTTCGCGGTCTGTGGCTCTTGATGACCCAGGGATCATCGCTGTCGGCCCAGAGACCTTTCCAGTACCGCCGGCTTCTACCCCTGTTCCCTCACATCCCTGAGGTACCCATGATCCTATGCCTGTGCGTACTCCTGTGACCGTACCTGTGTCCGTCGACACTCATGTCTCTGTGCATGGTCCTGCCTCACCTGCTCCTACTGTCACCACGAGTCACGTGTCTCCCACACCCGCATCTCCTCGCACGACATCACCAACTCTCTTGCCTCAGCCCTCTCTAGTTGCGCTTATGCCTGTTCCTGAACCTGAGATGCGACCCTCCAGCCCAGGTTACTCCAGTCAGCCTGGCGGTCGTCTTCGACCGTTGGACTCCGGAGCTCAACGAGTGTCTGATTCTGCACCCAGGCGCTCCACTTGCAGTATGGCTAGTGGCGATCCTGGCAGAAAGACCCTAGGCCTGAGTTTCTGCACTGAGCACACAGAGGTACACCTAGCATGTCCCATAAGGCACGATCTCGTCACTCACGAGTTTCACATAGCTTGTGATGCAGCAGCCAATCTTGTGGTCGTCAGAACTAGCACCGAGGCGTGTGTTCTTGCCACACAGAGCTCTCCCTCTTTCGTGCCTGACCCGGGCACACCGAGGGAAGCTCTCTTATCACAGGATGCTGACGCTTGGTGTGCTGCTGGCGAGGATGAGCTTTGCGCCATCCGAGAGCACGGAGTTTACGAGCTAGTCGACCTTTCACCTGGGAGGAAGGCTATTCAGGTCAAGTGGGTCTTTCGCAAGAAAGTGAAGCCAGATGGCTCACTGGAACGCCACAAGGCTTGCTTTGTCGTCAAGGGGTACTCTCAGATTTAGGGCATCGATTACATTGACACCTTTGCTCCTCTCGGCCGCATGACCTCAGCTCGAGCTCTGTTCAGTGTAGTGCCTCAGCATGATTGGAAACTACACCAGACGGATGTGAACAATGCGTTCCTCGATGGCTCTCTGCATGAGGAGATCTACATGGCTCAACCACCCATCTTTGAGGACGGTGACAAGGTCTGGCGCTTGCTCACGTTCTTGTACAGCATCAAGCAGTCTCAGTGTTGGAACCAGGAGATCACTGGCACCCTGACTTGTGCGGGATATATACAGAGCGAGGCAGATCCCTCTCTCTTCATCCGACGAACGCCTAAGCGGTTCACCGCCATCCTGGTCTATGTCAACAACCTTCTGATCGCGTCTCCTACACTGGGGGCTGTGAAGGAGGCCGCTACTATCCTCCGGACTGCCTACAGGATGAAGGACCTTGGTCCTAGAGCGGTGTCTTTTGGCATGGAGATCATGCGAGACAACAAACGTCATACTCTACTATTGCATCAGGCTCGATACGCACGAGTTGTGGGGAATCGCTTCAACGACCCCCTCGGCGCAATTTCCACGGCCTCCAAACCTCTCACACCTGACGGGTAGGACGCCCTGAAGGTGGATGATCCCACACAGCTGGGGGAGACAATGGATGTGACCTTGTATATCCGTCTCATCGGATCTCTGATATACCTGGCCACTACCACACATCCTGACATCGCATATCATGTCAACCTCCTTGCCTAGTTTTTGCAGGCTCCTCGTGCTAGAGCCCTTCATGCCGCTGTGCGAGTGGTGTGCTACATGGTCTCCACACCGTATCTCGGACTCTGCTTTCGCCGACAGTGTTCGGTGGTCCTTGATGGCTACATTGACAACGACTGGGCCTGGAGCCTAGATGGACGCAGTCGCACCGGTTACGTGTTTCTGCTCGGTGGTACCGTTGTGTCCAGGCGCAGCGAGAAGCACGGCTGCATTGCATGTATCTCATCAGAGGCAGAGTATGTCGCTCTGGGTGCAGGGGCTGCTGAGGCGGTATGGGTGCAGTGCCTGTTGCTTGAGCTGGGTCAGTTAGTACGTGCCATTGTGCTCCGTTGCGTCTAGTGTGCTCTTGCCATTGCGGAGAACTCTGGTGTCTTTCATGCTCGCACAAAGCACATTGCAGTTGAGCATCACTTTGTGTGTGATTTGGTCGAGCGACAAGTGATCTCTGTCATTTGGGTTGGCACTGACATGCAGCGTGCTGACTTCTTGACGAAGGCATTATCGCGCGGAAAGTTCCTGGTGGCCATTCGTTTTGTCAGACTTCGCCCCTTGCCTGAGAGTGGTTGGATGTTGGGTGGTGTCTGTGTCTGTGTCACATCTGTCGTTGCACTCATTGTCGTGCTCGTCTCAGTGTTGCACATGTATGGACATGCGTACCATCGGGTCATGGGGGAGTGTTGTGATTTGTGACGTTCCTGTTGACCTATACATTTTTCTATGACCACTCGCCCGTGTTCGTAGTCCCGTTTGAGGGAGAAATTTTGTTGAAATTTACGACTCGCTACCAAAGAACTCATGCATCTTTAGCTAGAACTTACTAGAAAACCTTCGATCTCGGTCCGAGATAATGCGCAATGGCAAGCCGTGGTAATTTACGACACCCTCAAAGAAAAGAGAAGCGGTCTCCTCTGCGTTCACATCAGTGGTTGTAGGAATGAAGTGTGTCATCTTCGTCAGAAGATCCACAACCAGTAATGAAGTCCATGCTGACGCACTCCCATGGAGTCCCAGGAATGGGAAACTGTTGGAGGAGTCCAAGAGGTTTCTTGTTACTAGCCTTACTCCAATGACATGGGTCGCATGTCATGCAATATTTATGGACACTCCATCCCGGCCACCAATAGTGGTCAGAGAGGAAATGTTTGGTCTTTTCAGGTCCCACATGACCTGCGACCGGCGGGTCGTGGAAATGGGAGATAATATTCGCTTGAAGGTCTGCTGAGTCTAGCAGACTTGTTCTCTGTGCTTGTATATTCCTTCGACTTCCACCAATCCATAACTTTCTAGGTTTTGAGAGTATTGAAACCAAGAATCCACACACTATCCCATCCTGATTCTGTTGACTAGTAATCGCAGTGTATAATCTCTCTAGGTGGTTTTCACGGGGACACAGGAGGCTCTAGTGTTTGTACAGTTGCTATCGTAATGGCCAAAAACCACCCACCGACCTCGGTGGTTGCTTTAGTTTCCACTGGCTGCCGGCTTAGTGGATCAACCACATTGATGCGTCCTGGCCGATACTCCCATGTGAACGAGATTTGGCTCAGGTATTCGCTCCAACACGTCTGTTGTCTTGACAGGTTCAGTTGCGTTTGAAAAAACACCAATGGGTTATGGTCGTTTACAACCGTCACACCCCCTTTGGCACCCTCGAGGTAGCAACGCCACATCTTGAAAGTGTGTACTACCGCAAGGAGCTCTTGATTCCCAGTCGTGTATCGCGTTTATGCAAGGATGAGCCTCCGTCTCTCATACGCAACTCGGTGACTGTTCTGCATGAGGACAGCTTCGATCCCTACTACCAACGTAGCACATTGAACCTCTCACGGTTACGATAGATATGGGAGAGAAAAAGACGAGCCCTGTGGATAAAAGCTCTTTGACTTTGAGAAAGGTGTTCCTCGCAACCAGATGTCCGTTCCTATCGCACGTCTTTTCGCTTGAGCCTGGTTAGCAGTGCTACCAGGGTCAAATGCCCTTGCATAAACCGTCAAAAGTAACTTGCAAGACCAAGGAAAGACCAAATATGCCCCAGATTTTGTGGGCGTGGCTAGTCCACCACGGCTTGGACCTTTTGTGGGTCGAACACGGATACCGTCCTTGCCGACAATGTGTCCAAGGTATTCGAGCTCATCTTGTGCAAACTTGCACTTGCTCAATTCTACGTAGAACTTTTGTTCCCAAAGGATCGCGAGGACTTCGCGCAGATGTTCTATGTGTTCTTCCATGGATTTGGAGAAAATCAGGATGTCATCCAGGTAAACCAAGACAAACTCACCGAGTTGCTTGGGGAATGTGCAGTTCATTTCTCCTCGGAAGGTTGCCGGCGCGTTCGTTAACCCGAAGCATAGCACCCGGAACTCATAGCGTCCCATGAATATTTGAAATACAGTTTTGAGAACATTATCTTCCGTGATGCGGATTTGATGGTACCCTTGAAACAAATGCAAGGATGAGAATATGTTCCCCTTGGAGTTGGTCAAACAGGTCCTCAATACGCGGTAAAGGGAATAAGTTGCCGTAAGCTTGTTCAGTGCATGATAGTCCACGCAGACACGTAAACCACCATCCTTTTTGTTCACAAAAAGAATCGGCGCCCTGTACGCTGAGGTACTCTTTGATTTGGTGTTTGGCCTCTCGCCTTTCCGCTGGAATAAGGTGATGTATGGGTCTGAACAGAGGAGTCGCCTCCGGTTGTAGCAGAATCGTGTGGCCCATGTGCCGTTCTGGCGAAAACCCAGTCGGTGGGTCTTGGAAAACATTTGAGAACTCCCCTAATAGAGATTCTATCTCTTGTGTCATGTATTCCTTCATGTCGGCCTCCACTTTCTGCAGCTGGGCCAAGAAGTATCGACAACTTTGTCGAATATGTCTCTTGACCTGCATCGTAGACAAGCAGGCATAGACTTTGAGCCAGACCAGTCACAATCAGCGTAAAGCGACGCTTCCCTTTTTGGAGGATCAAACGTTTTGATTCAAAGAAAATTAGATCCTTGTTCTCACGAAGCCAGGGATCGCCTAGCACCACATCAAACGGGTCAAGAAGGTTGAGGACCTTCAAAGTGACACTGTGTGTGTACCTTTGAATACAAACTTTGGCTTTGCAAGTACCAATCACGTATACCGTACGGTTGTCACCAACAACAACTGTGCCATTCGATTGCTCAAAATTCAGGCCAACCCGTCGAGTAAAGCCAAGGCTGACAAAGAGTCATCTCCTCTAGTGTCAGTAAGTACATAGGAGAACTAGTTAGGTGTCCTTTGAACTGCATCTTCATGTTGCCCCCACTCTTTTGAGTGATCAGGCTCAACGATGGCAAACCGAGTTTGTGATAAATACGGAATCTAGACAGCGGACGCCGTAGCTCCCATGATTCACCTATTCGATTCCACATCTTGTGGGCACGTGTGAATTCATCTAGTACCCTCTAGTCCTTAAATCTGACTGGGTTGAAATCGTCGACTAAGGGTATAGCGAACGTGATTGAACTCATCGCTTTCATAGCGTTTGCTTCAACCACTGCGTCAGACAATTCATGTGTAGTAGATGATGTTGCCACCACTAGGCAGGTTTGGTCATACATCTCATCTAGTAATGTACGATTTAGTGGACAATGTTGACCAACAACTGTAAAACGAGGTTCAATGAGGGGGGAAAAATAATAGAGAAGTTTGAACTTGGAAAAAATTCAAATTGTTTTACATCCTCATCTGAAACATGATTCCACACTCGCGGTCCACATTTACCCCTCAGAAGTCCCCACTAGCGTCACTCAAGGATGGGGAAAACCTGCACCATGGTCTTGTCCACTTGCACGACTGTGTCCATTGCTGTGCCCACGGCCTTGTCCACGGTCCTGTCCGCAGCCTCCTACCGCGGCATTCCCACGAGGTGCTACGGTTACAGCCAACGCTGCTACCTCTTGTCCACCACTAGCAGCCTCACGGCACAGACCCCTGAAGTGTTCGGGCTGCATGCAATTGTGGCACAGTCTCTTGCAGAGGGTCGTATTGCAACGCTTGCGTGCCACTTGTACCTCGTCATTGATGCGGCCACGCTTGTGGTTGGGGGGCTTGTTCCCACCAATCTTCTTGGCTGGGGGGTATGCAGGCTGCTTGCCCTTGACCCCGCCTTGTTGCCTAGCTATCCCTCCAGCCCCTGCAGCATCCATGCGTGCATCGTGGCCTTGTTGTAAACGCGTGTTCGGCCATGCATCTGAGTAGTGCTTCGGGTTAGCCGAATACACTTTACTCATGTAGTCTCGTAACACCCGCTAGCTTGTCCAAGCTTGGCTTGTTGTGGTTGTGGTGGTCTCGTCCTTCAGCTTCTCCTTGGCAAGACCATTATGCAAGTACTATAGCAGCAAGCACTCTTGGTACTTAAAGGTCTAGGTACCGTCGCTCTTGGTGAAGCTATCTGCTTCCTCCACAAGCACAGAGAACTCGCTCAAGCAGGCCTCAAGCGAGTTACCCATCTGTCTGAAGTCCTTAATCTTGTGGAAGGCACGTTGCACCTTCTCACGCTGAGTACACTTCTTACGCATGATTACCTTCCCACGGCATGGGCTGCCACTCAAGATGAGGCATCTACGCTCTCCACTCCTTGACCACGTACTTGAAGAGCTTGTGTTATGGGAGCCGCCAGTCGAGGCGGTGATTACGTCATCATGCTGAGGTCAGATGCACACTTTGATGCTCCCATTGTATTCTACATGAAAAACCGTGCGAAATCGACCCAAGAACCAGGTCATTGGGTGCAGGGACAAGAAAGATACGGCCGTGCAAAGGTGGGAGGCACACCTCCAGAAAACAGGAGACGTACCGGTTCGACCCCGAGCACGGCGGAGCGACTTTCTCGCCCACTGCAGCCGAAGCACCCCTGGATGGACATTTAGCCAATAAGGCAAGGTTCATTGGGGTCCATGGGCGCTTCGGGATGGCGGCTGGAGCTGCATTCGCAAGCAAAGGCGCTTCGGGCGGCCGTGACCCCCGCTGGCGGTGCTGCCAGCGGCCGTCACGCATGGAGTATTTAAATGGCCATTACTTAGCTGTTTCTTCACGGATTGGGGCATTCTTTGGTGCGTTGGAAAGCTCTCAGCGCGTACTACGTGATGCATGTGTTGTTTCTATGAGTGCGCCTTGATAAAGGGCTTCGGAGCGCCGAGTAGATTTCGGCTGCCGCATAGGGGCTGGTACATAAGGAAGCCTAGGGATTGATCTAGGCATGCCAATCTTACCTAGAGACTCTGTACATTGCCTTGTACTGATCTATCAAGTCTAAAGGATTCATTCCTTGCCCAACTCTCCTTGTGTTCCAAGAATTGCCTCGCACACGTCCATTCGATCCCACAAGTCTTCCGCAGCGCACCTTGGTGCAAACGCCGACGGGAGAGTCGCACGGCGGGAACCTCGGTCACTAGCAGCGGTCTTGCTGCTAGGAGAGGGTCGTGCGACATCTCAAGGGTTGGCCCACACACCAAGGGGTCGAGGGTTGGGAGGTTTATCCCAAGGGCTCGGCGTGTGACCGTCACACCGGGCGCCCCTGGGTTCACATTTGGTATCAGAGCACGTGGACGTTCGCTCGGCTTTGCGCAGACCCAAGGGAGGCAGCAGATCTGCCACAGCTGCGTTTGGCCAGAACTTTTTCGTCACAACCGGAACCATGGCGGCAGCGGCATTTGACCAGGTTTTCCTCATGGAGGAGATCCGGCGTGCTCTTGACAAGTTGCGTCAAGAGAACCAGCAGCTGCGCGCAGAGGTTGAGGCGAGGTACGTCGGCCAAGGGAGCAGTGCGTTGGGGGGTGTTGCATTGGCATCCGCACCTGCCTTTCGGCGGCCCAAGCCGAAGGAGCCGGAGTTCTATACCGGCAAGGGCAGTGTGCGTGAGTGGCTCTTCACGGTGAACTCGTACTTCACGGCGTTGGGCGTTCCCGTGGGAGAAGATGCCACAAGACTGGAGTATGCGCCTACGCTACTCCGGGGAACGGCGCTGCAGTGGTGGTCGGCGTTGTGCCGGCGGAACGCCGCTGGGTTGCCGGACGGGCTGGGGGCCGGTGCACGGCTTCAGCCACTGTTGAGTCTACCGCTAGGGCGGGAAGTGCAGCTCGGTGCGCAGGCGTTGACGGAGAAGCCAGAGACGTGGGAGCAGTTCGAGACGATGCTCCAGGCGCGTTTCGACCTCCTCAACGACAGCCGGGTCGCACGTGATAAGATCAAGCACGTCAAGCAAGGCGGATCGGTCCAGGACTACACTACACGCTTCATGGCCTTGGCGGCGCAGATTGACGACCTCTCGGACGCGGAGGCGTACGACCGCTACCACGA
>SZWC01001556.1:47956-121873 GCA_023375785.1 Penium margaritaceum
CGCCGGACCAGCTATGCAACACAACCACGGGTGGAGCAGCCGGGTCAGGCTGTGCCCATGGAGGTGGATGCAATCCAAGCCGGGCAGCGGGGTGCGGGCGGGCAACAGGGACCGAGAGGCAAGTGCTGGGTCTGTGGTGAGGAGGGTCATCGCAAGCGGGATTGCCCCAAGCGCAAGGCACAGCATGGAAACGGGCAGCAGTAGCGAGGAGGGGACGACCTACTCCTGCAAGTCTTTCGTCCGCAAAGGACAGCACCAGCCCTGAAAGGCTTTTGTCGATTAAGGAGCTGCCTCAAGTGCTGTTGCGGAATGAGGGTGAGACCCGGCAGTTTCCAGGGATCGTCTTGGAGCTGGTTCTTGAGATTCCGGAGGGGAGTTTCAAGGGTCGGAGGAAGCTACGTGGGCTGCTAGATGGCGGTGCGAGCCATAGCTTCTTCAAAGACAGGTTGGCGACGAGGTTGGAGCTCGCACGGCAGCCGGGGACGTCGGCCAAGGCGCGACAGGTGTCCGAAGTGGTGGAGTGCGGCAGGCCTCTCGTCAAGCACAAAGTCCATATGGGTGAGTTGGTGTGCAACATGGAGTTCCACACTTGCCCTATGGATGACTATGATTGCTTGATCAGCCGGGATTGGTTGCACGTTTGGAATCCGGAGGTGGATTGGAGGTGCAACCGGGTGGTCGTGAAGGCGGGCGGGAAAAACATCACTTTGCCTTTGTGGCGGGGTGAGGAGAAGGAGTCGGAAGTGGCGGAAGGGGGGAAGCAGCTGCGCGTCATCAACTTGCAGCAGCTGAAGCGGTGCGAGCGCAAGGGTGACCAGGTTTACGTGGCATGGGTGCGTCCACAACAAGCAGCAGAGCAGCAGATTGCAGCGGTTGAAGCAGCGGAGGGGCAGCCGGTGGAAGGCGCGGAGGTTCCAGAGTTGCCTCCCGGTGTTGGGGAGATGCTCACGGAGTTCGGGGACGTTTTTCCGAAAGAGTTGCCAAAGGGGCTGCCGCCACAACGCGACATTGACCACAAAATCTAGGTGGTGCCAGGGTCATCACCAACGGTGCGGTCTTACAACCGCATGAGCGACGTGGAGCTTGCGGAGCTCAAGAAGCAATTGGGGGAGTTGGTGGACCAAGGCTTCATTCGGCCGTTGGTATCTCCGTATGCGGCACCGGTGCTGTTCGTCAAGAAGAAATCAGGGGAGCTGCGGATGTGCGTGGACTACCGGGCGCTCAACAACATCACGGTGAAGAACCGCTACCCGTTGCCGCGGGCCGAGGAGCTGTTCGACCAGCTACGAGGCGCACGCGTCTTTAGCAAACTGGACCTGAGGTCGGGATACCACCAAATCCGCATTGCAGAGGAGGATGTGGAAAAAACCGCGTTTCGGACGCACTATGGACACTTTGAGTATCTCGTGATGCCTTTTGGGCTCACGAATGCTCCGGCTACGTTCATGGCATTGATGAACCGGGTGTTCCACCCCTACTTGGACCAGTTCGTGGTCGTCTTCCTTGACGACATCCTTGTCTACTCGCGAACGATAGAGGAGCACCAAGAGCACCTGCGGACGGTGATGGAAGTGCTGAGAAAGGAGCGGCTGTTTGCCAAGCTCAGCAAGTGTGAATTCGCCAAGCAGGAGGTGGAGTTCCTCGGGCACATTGTCAGCGGGAGGGGAATCCGCATGGACCCAAAAAAGGTGGAAGCAGTGCAGGAGTGGCCAGAGCCGGCGTGTGTGCGTGACATCCAGGTTTTTCTGGGTTTTGCGAACTACTACCGGAGGTTTATCCGGGGGCATGCAACAATGGGAGCACCCTTGACAGACTTTCTCAAGAAAGGGCGCCAATGGGAGTGGGGTGCAAAGGAGGGGCAAGCCTTCGGTGCAATGAAGGCTGCCATGTGTCAAGCCCCGGTGTTGGTGCATCCGGACACGAGCAAGGAGTACGTGTTGGCGACGGACGCAAGCGACTATGCGATCGGCGGGGTGTTGATGCAGAACCAAGGGAAGGGGTTGCAGCCCATTGCGTACTACTCCAAGAAGCTGAAAGGGGCTGAGCTCAACTACCCGATCCACGAGAAGGAGATGCTCGCGGTGGTCCAGGCCTTCAAGCAATGGAGGTGCTACCTTGAGGCGCGGCGGTGTGTGGTGCACACGGACCACTACACGCTCAAGTACCTCAAGTGACAGCCGAACCTGAGTCGTCGTCAAGCACGGTGGATGGAGTTGCTGGAGGGCGGCTTCGACTACGAGATCCAGTACAAACCAGGGAGGATCAATCCAGCGGACCCACTTTCGCGTCGCCCGGACTTGGGCGTGCATGCGATCACGGTGCTGGCGGGATCTCCAATCATCCGCAGCCTGTTTGCACGCGGGTATGCGGAGGACAAGGACTTTGCCGGAAGTACGATGAAGGGGTGCAAGTGGGACGGCCAGTATTGGCGGCGTGAGAAGGGGAACCAGATTGTGGTGCCGCGGAGTGCGTCATTACGGCAAGCGCTGTTGGAAGAGGCGAATGACTTGCACTACAGTGGTCACTTCGGCCATGACAAGACCTTCAAGACGCTTGCGCGCCAATATTGGTGGGCGACGATGGGAGCAGATTGTAAGGAGTACGTGAGCAGTTGTGACACGTGCCAAAGAATCAAGTCACGAAGGACACGGGCGCCAGGGGAGCTGCAGCCGCTACCGGTGCCGGAACGTCCGTGGACGGACATCTCACTTGATTTTGTGGGGGGTCTTCCACGGAATGCAACGGGCAACACCATGGTGCTGGTGGTGGTGGTGGACCGGTTCAGCAAAATGGCGCACTTTATTCCATGTGCGGAGAAGGTCACGGCAGCAGAGACGGCTCAACTCCTCTTACAACAAGTCATCAAACTGCATGGGGTGCCGAAGTGCATGGTCTCGGACCGCGACCCGCACTTCACCTCCTGGTTTTGGAAGGAACTCTTCAAGAAGCTAGGCACCCGTGTGGCTCTTTCATCGGCCTGCCATCCCAAAACGGATGGCCAAACTGAGCGCACCAATCAGACCATGGAGTAGCTACTGCGGGGGATCTTGGAGCCAGATGGCGAGGGATGGGAATGCAAGCTCCCGGTGGCTGAGTTTGCCTACAACTCAGTAGTGTATGCCTCTACGGGGCGGTCCCCCTGTGAGGTAGTGTGTGGGGTGCAGCCGGCATGTCCCTCAGACATGGCAACGGGGTCGGACCTACCCGCGGTGCAGCAGTTTACAAGTGACTTCACAGAGGTGTGGCGCGGTGTACGCGAGGCGCTACACAAGGCACAGCAGTAGATGAAGCGGCAAGCGGACAAGCACCGGACAGCCGAGGAGTTCTCAGTGGGACAACAGGTGCTGCTGAGCTCGCGGAACCTGCAGCTGGCGGGGGTGGGCAGCGACAAGCTCAAGCCACGGTGGGTGGGCCCTTTTCCGGTCAAGGAGAAGCGGTCCGCGGTGAGCTACGAGTTGGAGCTGCCGGACCACTATGGGATCCATCCCGTATTCCACGCTTCTCTTCTCAAGGCCTACAAGGAGCCGGATGCGCAGTTCGCGGAGCGGGGACAGGCCCCTCCCCCACCGGTCTTGGTGGAGGGTGAAGAGGAGTATGTGGTGGAGAAGATTCTCGGGCACCGTCGGCGCGGTAACGGGTGGCAATACCTGGTGCAATGGCTCGGCTATGGGCCTGAGCACAACTGCTAGGTCCCCGAAACCGATTTCCACAGGGGCGGTGCTATCAACACGGTCCTCTGAGCGTACCAGGAGCGCACCGGGACGGTGCGCCCTCGGAGGGGGGGGTGATGTTATGGGAGCCGCCGGTCGAGGCGGTGATTACGTCATCATGCTGAGGTCAGATGCATGCTTTGATGCTCCCATTGTATTCTACATGAAAAAGCGTGCGAAATCGATCCAAGAACCGGGTCATTGGGTGCAGGGACGAGAAAGATACGGCCGTGCAAAGGTGGGAGGCACACCTCCAGAAAACAGGAGACGTACCGGTTCGACCCCGAGCACGGCGGAGCGACTTTCTCGCCCACTGCAACCAAAGCACCCCTGGATGGACGTTTAGCCAATAAGGCAAGGTTCATTGGGATCCATGGGCGCTTCGGGATGGCGGCTGGAGCTGCATTCGCAAGCAAAGGCGCTTCGGGCGGCCGTGACCCCCGCTGGCGGTGCTGCCAGCGGCCGTCACGCGTGGAGTATTCAAACGGCCATAACTTAGCCGTTTCTTCACGGATTGGGGCGTTCTTTGGTGCGTTGGAAAGCTATCAGCGCGTACTACGTGATTCATGTGTTATTTGCATAAGTGCGCCTCAATAAAGTGCTTCGGAGCGCCGAGTAGATTTCGGCTGCCCCATAGGGGTTGGTACATAAGGAAGCCTAGGGATTGATCTAAGCCTGCCAATCTAACCCAGAGACTCTGTACATTGCCTTGTACTGATCTATCAAGTCTAAAGAATTCATTCCTTACCCAACTCTCCTTGTGTTCCAAGAATTGCCTCGCACACGTCCATTCGATCCCACAAGTCTTCCGCAGCGCACCTTGGTACAAACGCCGACGGGAGAGTCGCACGGCGGGAACCTCGGTCACTAGCAGCGGTCTTGCTGCTAGAAGAGGGTCGTGCGACATCTCAAGGGTTGGCCCACACACCAAAGGGTCGAAGGTTGGGAGGTTTATCCCAAGGGCTTGGCGTGTGACCGTCACGCCGGGCGCCCCTCGGTTCACAGCTTGTCTTCAAGCCGCATCGTGGCAAGGTCGTCCCATTGACTGAGTGGAGTCTTGTGGACGTGTAGGATATGCTCCATGCCGTTCAACTAGTCGGTCAGCTTTACGCCCTTTTGGAATATCTCCATACTCTGGAGGAAGGACGTGTTCATGACCGACCCGAGGTCGTCGAGGTAGGCGGGTCCTCGCTACCACTGGCGATGGAATGAGCACCCGCGACGCACTACGGCTATTGCTGCATCCGCACCTTGGTCACTCTCTTTAATGTCTTGTCAAAGTCTTCGCACCGGCGGCCTGCCTTGAGAGTGGCGAGAAGATGGAGTTGGCGGTCACGGTCAAGGTCCGTGATGCTCTGCGTGACATGGGGCAACAAGTTGGCAAATACAAACTTTGGCTCTGATGTTGTCAAAGCATCGGCGATAGCCTCAAAGGGCCTCGCGTTGTCTGTACACGTTTACCCACTGTATGAGGGTATCCTTGTCGCCTTTGCCATTGTCGGCGTCGTGCTCTTTGTCAGGGTCCCCCTCCACGAGATCCTCCTCCAGCGCATCGTCAGTTGTGTGAGGGTCACCCAAGTGCGCATTAACATGCTCGTCAAGCACTTTTCCGGCCTCCGCACGCGTCTTGGTGTCGCTGAGGTTGGAGCCGGTTTCCTTTGGTGGCACGTTTGCCTTTGGTTTGGCAACCGTACTCGTGGCGACGGCCTCCAAAGCTTGGAGTCCGCCAAGAGCGTGTGGTGAGGCTGTCACCACCTTGCCCTTGTTGGTCTTCGACGGTCCAGCACTTGCCATCTCGTCACCCATGCAACTAGCATGTGAAGACTGTTGTTTGGATCACCCAACCACTTCGAGAAGGTTTCGCCTCCAAAGGTATCCTTGCTCTCACGATCGGTGAGGCAGTTATACACTTGATTTTTATCTTCCTAGGCTGCCACGGTCGGCACAACCACGTGGTAGGAAAAGGACTATTCTTCTAGGCCGCCGCGGTTTGGCACAAGCACGTGGATTTGAGGAAAAACCCTAAGTCGTGATTCATGGCACTAGGAAAGCTAGGAAAACCTAGAGAAGCAAGCAAGTGCAAGATCAAGAAGCTCTAATAGTTTGAGCACCGCTCAACAAGGTGAGGGGGAGGCGAGGGGTCAACTCTAACTAAACGTTTGTACCCCCGCCCTCGCCCTCCTCACTAATCTTATGTCTTCTTGTCTCCTGGTCTTCATTGGCCTCTTCGTGCGTCTCCTTGGCGCACCTTGTCCCCCCTTGGAGGTGCCTTCCTTGTGCTCTATGACAATGCGGCGGCCTCCAAAACTTCTCAAAGGGTTGCCTTTCTCCTTTTTCTTTTTCTCTCAGGCCGTGAGAGTCTCTGATATTCTGAAAAGGCACAGCCCCAATTCTAGGTTGAAGAGGAGGAGAGGGAGCCTTCAGAAGAGGGAAAAACTAGGTGGTTTTGGGAGTGGGTACTCCCTATCCCTTCCCAAAAAATATCTCCTAGCCCATTGGGATGGAGGAGAGGCTGTGGAGAAGAAGTCCTAAAAAAATAGAGCTCATCTTCAGCTTCCTAACACACTTTACGGCGCTTCAAATGGTTCAGGATAGATGCCGTTGTTCCTTTTGGCATTTCTGCTCCTGCTTGCGGCTGGCAACGACGTTTTATACACCTCGTAACCGCCATTTCCATCAAACCCTTGGACGCGAGGGTCATCTAGCTCTGAGAACCAATGTAACGGGCCAGAACCTCCATCTCCTGCTCTGAAGTCTTCATCGGAGTAGGCATGACTGATGGGCAATCGTCATCTATGACCCAGAAGATGGAGACTCGAATGTTTTGAGTCTCTAGAGGTCCACTTCCATTTTTAACCTTATCCCTGGTTTTGGGAATCAAACGGGGGGATTTTACCTAGAAATCGTGCGTTCACACGAGATGTTCCGTTATCTTATGTCCAAGTTCGTTACAAACGAGCTTTGATTTACATTTGTGACATTCTGGCGTGAAATCGGCGTGTGCGAGGCATGTCGGCGATTTTGCGCCAAGATCTCTCGTCTCTCGTCCCTCATCCCCCTCCCTTGTCCTCGCTCACTGGCTTGAAGGGAGGGAGAGCGGGGGAGAGGGCACAAAGCCACTAGGCCTTGCCCTCGAGGCCCTTGCGGTCCCTCAGCCGCCGATCTGGGTGAGGCCGCGACCGACGGCTAGCGACTAGCCGGCTGGTGGCCGGCCGGTCACTTAGCCTTGCCGCCAGCCGCCATCCCGGCCGGCAGCCAGCTGGCCGGCGGCCAGCGAAGTGCTGGCCGTCAGCCAGCCTTCGCTGACAGAAGGGGTGGTGTGCAACCACCCCTCACTTCAGCGAGGAGGGAGGGCTGAACCGGCCTTCCCGCTACATGATCGAAGTCCAACGTTGCCGAGAAGTCCACCTAACAACATTGAAACATTGATACAGTTTGTGAAAGTTTTATTCACAATTATGGAAAGTGGACAAACCTCTTCCAACCTTGAGGAACAAAATACTGGTGTTCAGGGTAGTGAGAATCTGCTAGGAAGCTTCCTATCCTTGCTACTCCTGAGATGGAAACATTGTCCACTCTGTTGTTGTGTGGAATTTGAGTCGACATCGCTCCACATAACAAGTGTGGCACCACAACTCTTCTAGAGATCCCAAGATTGCATCAGCACCTACGGCATTGCCAATGGGATGCACTCGATGCATTCCGGCATTGTGGTTTGTGGGTGTGTAGCTGCTAGAGTTTTCTCGGTAGTCAAGACCCGGGCACCCGGAGACATGTTCCGAGGCCATGAGGAGACCTGCCTCGCACGCTACGGGAGTGTCCCGCTCATCGTGTTGGTTGTTCTGGTTCAAACAATGTGTCATTCTGATGCCTGTGTAGGAGGTTAGGACCGGACGAGTGTTTTAGCCTCGGCTAGGCCGTTCTAGCAGTTTGCGTAGTTTTGTGCAAGTTGCACTTGGGGCACAGCCAAACGTGCCCCTAGCTGTACACCAGGCCCCATAGGTATGTAGTTGTCTATTGCTCATTGCTGTAACTCTCTTTGCATGTGTTCATTTTATGGAAGCTCATTTGACACTGTTCGTGTCGCCTAGCCAAACCCATGTCGTTTTGCATCCGACTTGTGTTGACGCCGCAAGCTGACTAGGCGCTAACGACTAGTCGGTGGCAAGCATGCTAAGAAACTTCCGAGAAATTACTTTCTGGTATCAGAGCGGACGAGCCACATCTTGTTGTGATGTGCAACAGAGATGCAACAACAACACTAGTGAGTGGTAGCTGCGGCAGCCACCCATAGCAGCAGGAGCACATCCTGGAAGGACCCAACGTGACTACGTTGCACTGAAGCACTGGAGGCAGCAGAGACAACGGCGGCAGCTGCAAACAAAAACAGCCATAACAACAGCAATGGCGGCAAGCAACTACAGCAACAGCTACTACAGGAAGCAGCCATAGCAACAATAGTAGTAGAAGTAGCAACCGCAAGGGTGGCGGCGGCAAGCAGCTGCAACAGCAACGGCAGAGGGCAGCAGCCTCAGGAGCAGCATAAGCAGCAGTAACAGCGATGGCGGTGAGCAACTACAACAACAGCAAAGAGTACCAGCCATAGTAGTAGCCAGAGCAGCAGCCATGGAGGCAAGCAACTATAGTAGCAGCAGCGGTGGTGGGCAGGTGTAGAAGCAAGGGTAGTGGCAGAAGGAGCCACGGCAGCAGCAGTAGTGGCGGAAAGCTATAGGAGCGACAACGGCAAGCAATTGTAGGAGTAACAATGGAGGGTAGCGGGAGTCACTGCAGCAACTACAGTAGCAATGACGGCAAACAAGTATTGTAGTGGCGGTAGCAAACAACTGCAGTAGCGGCAGAAAACAACTACAGCAACGGCAGCGAGCAGCTGCATAGTTGCGCTTGCCAAATCAATAGTCGCAACAGCCACTATAGCAGTAATGGCTAGCAGTTGCAGCGGCGGCGAGCAGTTGCAACAGCGGTAGTGAGTAGCTACAACAGTTGTAGCACCAGTGTAGTAGCCGTAATAGGTGCAGCAACAGTTGTTGTAGCAACTACAATAACATTTGCTACAACACCTACTACTGTCGGGTTCGAGGGGGACCCAACGCGAGGGACCCCGTCCGGGAGGGGGTCTTGTTGATCCGACCTGTTGTGCCGATGGAGGGTGCGACAGAACACCGGCCGAGCACCGGTGCATGAGACGGCGTGTGTTGACCAAACGCCAGCCTCCCGCCGGCCGAGAGCGATAGGGGAGGTTGACGGGCGGCCTCCGGCCGGCTAGGCGTGAGGGGGAGAGTGAGCCTCACCCTCTACTTTGCTCATTGTGATGGTTGAGCCAAACACAAAAGAAAGGGACAGAGGGTTTCTTTGAGTGGGGCACTCGAGGAAAACCTCGGGACGAGGTAACCGACAAGCATTGAGCGTTCAGTGAACCAAACCATGAAAAAAAGAGAAAAGACAAGGGGGTCCACGAGTGGGGCACTCGAGAAAAACAGAAGAAGAAAGAGGAGGTGGCCGAGGGTCATAGTCGTCGGTTGATAAGGGCGACCAGGGTACCAGCAGCAGCCACAACCGCAGCGGTACCACCAGCAGCGTTACCAGCTGCAAGAAATGTGGTAGGGACCACCGTCGTTGGCCTTGACGGCAACCGTAGAAGGCAACGATAGGAGTAGCAAGACTAAAGGCGACTTGAGGTTGCACATTGCGGTAGCCACGCAATAGTAGCATAATAATCACGTAGCAGTCGCACAGCAGCGCACCACTAGCGTGGTGGTGGTCGTCCTCGTGACGGCGTCCCAGCACATCTTAGAGACTGTGCTTTGATTGCCCACCTCCTCCTATGGCCTTGTACTAGCGGGAGCAAGTTTCAAGGACACTCACCCATGCCAAGCTCCAAAGATGACCAGAATGGCATGGCAGGGAGTGCAGCCGGCGCCATTGTTGGCACCGGCATTGCATGCGTGGCAGGCACCGCGTCCATAGTGGCATTTGCAGCCAAGGCACACGCCTCAGGCGTCTAACGGCATTGCATGCTACTATTGTAGTGATCGGCACCATGGCTCACGCTAGTGTCGCCGGTGCCCTGCTGGATACGATCCCGCCCGTCTTCTTCACCATCCGACTCAGAGACATTGTCTGCCGATATCGTGGCACCCCTCAATCAAGCTATGGCGATGTTATACACCGAGCTCCAGGGTCTAAAGCGAAGGGTGCAATAGCTCACAAACCATGTGGTCTCTGAGCGAGCCGTTACCACCATGCCATCGCAGACACCCCCATGTTCCTCTTCACCATCCTCACCTCCGTCAATGGCGTAACCTGACGGTGCCATGCCTCCTGACCTTAGCTCTACATCTGACGCCCTCTGCTCTGTCCTAGATTCGGTCAGAGTCATCCTGACATTTGACTCCTCCCCTTCTACGATAGTTCCTTCAGCTCGCGCTCCTAGTGCTTGGACTCAACACGCAAGGCAGCGGACACCACATTTGGCTAGACGTGCGTAGCGGAGAGCGGCAACAATAGTAGTGGCAGATGCTATCATGGAGTTGACTCCCTCGTCCCCGGTCACAAGGTTGGTGTGGTACCCCTTCTTAGCTTCTACCAGTGTGTTGGTCGAGGGAGGGGGTTGGAGTGTCTGCGCACGACCACTGTAGAGTGTAGGAGGGATGTGAGACAATGCTGCATGACAGGGTTCTCTTAGTAAGGATGAGTCATCTGAGAAGTGGTTCGACGTGAAGTTATAGGCGGACGAGTGGTCCGACGCAGAGTTGGAGGCAGACATAAAGCTAGAGATGGAGACTTTAGTTGACGTAGTAGAGACCACAACCACAAAGGCAGGTGTGGCAGTCGCAGTGGATGGGATAGCAGTAGCAGTAGCAGAGACAGCCGACACATGTGGATCAGACGTCCGGGCAGTGGACGTGTTGGTAGCGGCCAACATCGTGACAGTAACAGCAGTAGCAGTCACCGCTACAGACGGGACAGCGATAGTGGATACCCTTGTTGGTGCAGACGCCACGATGATCGTCGTCCTTGCAACAGCCGGCACGGCCTGTATAGGGGTAGACGCTCCCTCAGCCTCAGCATCAGCCATTGTAGGTACACATGCAGGAGGGGACACCTGGAGAGAGAGGAGACGTTGAGGTTGCCAGCACATCCGCTATGGCTAGCGCCACTACCACACCTGTCTATGGAGGTGCACTCATCACTGAGGACGTAGCTCGAGCAGTAGCTGATGCACTAGTAGTTGAGCCAGCTCCTATGCTTGAGCATTTTTAGTGTGCGATTTGCGATGAGGAGGATGTAGTGCCACGTGCGGACAGGCACCTGCAAGGTCTCACGTGCAGCGGGCACACGTTGGAGCACCGCAGACGCTTCGGGTCGTCGGGTAGCGGCAGCAAACATCGAGGATGTGTACATGCGCCTCGAAGCTACTGAGTGGACATTGCATGATGTTGATGACCGCGTACGATCTCCGGCGTTAGAAACACAACTGTTGGACCAATCTCCTTCATCCTCTAAGCAGCTTGAATGACTGCCTTGGCCTCCTTCACAGCCTCCATAGAAGGAGACGCAATCACAAGGTCGTCCACGTAGACCAGGATGGCGGTGAAGCTCTCAGGTGTCCGTCTGAGGAGAAGGAATGAGATAATGTCACTCTACACGTAACTGTCACGTGTCACTATGCCAATGATCTCCTGGTTCCAGCACTTGGATGAATGTTTCAAGGCATTCAAGGCCTTGCGCAAGGACCAGACATTGTCATTGACCTCAAAACTAGGTGGTAGGACCATGTAAATCTCCTCCTTTAAGGTGCCACGGCGTTGTTCACATCCATCTAGTGCAGCTCCTAGTCGTGGTAAGCAACAACCCCAAACAGAACGCGAGCGGTAGACATGCGACCAATGGGTGTGAATGTGTTGGTAAGATATACACCCTCAACCTGTGAGAACCACTTGGCCTTCAAGCGAGCCTAGTAGCAATTTTGTGTGCCATCAGGCTTCACCTTCTTGCAAAAGGCCCACTTGGCCCGTACAACCTTCCGCAATGACGGGAGGTTGACAAGCTCATAAACACCGTGCTCACGGATGGCTCTTGGCTCATCCTCACAAGCAGCACACCACAACTCTGCATCATAAGCTGAGAGTGCCTCCTTGAATGTGACTGGATCAGGTGTCATCAAGGAAGAGCTCTGGGATGCACACGCCTCCGGACTCGGCCTGACCAAGACAAGGTCAACTTCGGCATCGCAAGCGACCGAGAACAGTTGGAAGACCAGCTTGTGACCGATAGGGCACACTAGGTGCAGCTCAGTTTAGTCAACCTAGACACTCAAGCCACGGGCCTTCGTGCCAGGCTCGCCAATTTGAACAATGTGAATGGAGAGTCTAGGTGTCGAATCTACTGTCCGCTGAGCCCTGAAGGCCATTCATCGAAGACGACCACTGGGCTCACAGGAGTAGCCCAAAGCTGAGGTACTCACATCTGGCCGTGTAGCAAGGAATTGGTTCATAGCCACAGGGACTACGGGCTCGCAAGGAAGGGGAGAGTATATAGGATGATCACGGACAGGTGCAGGCCTACGCGCCCGGAAAGCAGGTATAGGAACAAGACCTAGTGTAACTAAGGAGAATGCCATAGGCGCAAGATAAGGTGTGCCAGAAGGGACTCACACTGGCACAAGAGCAAGTGTGCAAGAAGGGACTGACATTGGCACAGGAGCAGGTGTGCCAGTAAGGAACTGAGACTTGGAAGGGAGCACGTGTACCAGGAGGAACTGATACTGGCACACGAGCATGTGCAGCAGAAGGGACTATGACTAGAATGGAAGCCGGTGTGCTAGAGGGGACTGACACTGGCACATGAGCAGGTGTGCTAGAAGGAAACGGCGAGGCCACTGGACTGACAAACATAATGGCTATATCGTCATCAGCCAGAGACCGGCCCACAAGTGAGGAGGTACAGCCGGACTCATGCGCAATTCAAGACTCCCCCATCCGTCGGGAAGCCCCATAGGTGGGAACGTGGTCTGTGACCAACGACAGAATACTAGATAAGTTGTGATAGGTGAGAGCCTCAAAGAAGAGAGCGTCTTGAGACTCGACGTTGCGGTGACGAGAGGGGTCCCAAAAGCGCCGGACCTTCGACCACGGGAAGATACCAAAGCACACATGCGACCCCTAGGCGAGACCTTGAATCCTTGCTGATCCTCAGTGTAATAGACACAGGCGAGGGACCCCCACACATGAGCAAGACGGAGGTTTGCCAGAAGGCCAAACCATAACTCGTACGACATGACTTTATCCGGAAGAGGACCGTGCGGTAGGCTATTCCATACCCACGTCATGTAGGACAACCCCTCAAAGGCAAAGGAATCGGGAAGATTGCACCCAAAGCGCATGGCACAGACCGCATCCTCCATTGTGTGTTTCCAGCACTCAGACACGGTGATTTTCTGTTGTGTAGTAGGGGCAGAGAGTTGGTGAAAAATACCGCGCTTAGGAAAGAGGGTGTCCATCTCTCCTGAGAACTCACCACCACAATCCGAGCAGAATGTGTGGACGGTCTGACGAGACTGGCGCGGAGCCATCACCAGCCACATGCAAACTGCCAAGGCGGCATTGCACTTGTGGCGGAGGCTGTAGAACCACCTGATGTGGGAGAAGTCATCAGTCAGGGTGAGGATATAGCCCCCCCGATTAGAGAGAGACTCAACAGGGAGGGGACAGAGAAGGTCCAAGTGGACCAACTCAAGCGGACGTAGTGCCCAGGAAATGGAGTCACAGTAAGTGCAGCGATGCATCTTACCATGAATGTAGAAGAGACAGTCAATCTTGGATGGCTTCTTGAAGAAATCTGCGTCAAGACCGAGGGCTGGCTGAGTCCGAATGGTCTTGGACATTAACTCTGAGCTCACATGCGAACGTTGGTGCTCTAGAGAGAGAACACCAGTGGCAAAATCAAGTGCAGATGCGGACAAAGGAGAGGAGGCATAGGAATTGGAGCGAGACACATGATACAGGTCATTGACAACTGAGGTACGAAGAATAATGGCACTAGGGTTGAGAGCAGTCACAGTGGCGATTTAGCATAGTGCTCAACAGAGAGACCCATCCTAGTACAAGCACGAACAAAGAGCAGGTTGAGCTCAAGAGCGGGAACAAAGAGCACATTGGAAACATACAAGGGGCCAGACGCACAATCAGAGCACACCACCCGACACCCTGGCAGGCAATGACTGATCACACCTTGTGCAACACTGCCAAACTGACGCAATACGATAGAGCACCACGAAGTCACTACAACGATAGGTCATGTGGTAGGTGGCTCCGGAGTCGATGATCCAATTTTCACTCCCCTCATAACTTATCGTTGACGCATAATAGTAGGACATAGAGCACTCTGCCTCTGCTGGACGCTGAGCATAGTACTCGGAAGAACGACAAACAGTATGAATATGTGACTCGTCAAGCCAGTCAGTATCTTCAGGTCAATTGTCATAACGAGCCGACTGAGCTCCCCCAAAAACATCATTACGGGCAATGAACACAGTAGGACAAGCTGTATGTGGACCACCCAACTGTAACAACACACTCATACCTCCATGAGTACGAAGTTTCAGCTACGAGAAAATCTCCGCGATCGTGCGATCCCAAGGGTCCTGATCACCACTGTTGTCTAAAGAAGTGATTTTGTCTGCTGATACCGTAGTCCTGATGTGACACGTCCATGTTTCGCCGAAAGACATCCACTGTGTGCGTGCCGCCTAGATGCCGCACTTAATGCTACTCCTGTTGAGATGTTGCTTGTACTCTCTGTAGCAATGATGACTCCTGGAGTTGTAGCATAGGAAGACGCGTCCACTAGTAAAGCTCGTTGGGTGTAGCAACAGCTGCTACTACTGCTCCTTGCTATGTTTTTGCTTTTCTTGCTTCCCCTGTTGGATCGCCGAAGTTTCTTGAGCCTGACCGTTTGGGGTAGAGGGTGATTACAAGGAAGCATTATAGGTGGGACTTGCAAACTAGAACAAAGGGGTTAGAGGAGTTGCGTTCAATGTTGCAATAAGCAGACTTTAATGATGGGAGACAGTGGCCTCATGAGCTCATGTTGACTGGAGAAAGTAGTGATGAGCTCATGGAAGTACCTGAAGTGACACAGAAAACTTGGATAGAGCTAGTTGGTCGAAGCCTGTGAAGAGCTTCACGTGGTCCAGATGCGCCCCCATCATGATGGTATCAAGGACCCATATTGTGTCTCACCACCACTCCCAAGGTGCATATAAGGACGCTTGGTGCATCGCAAGTAGTCAACCGTGAGCTCTGTGGGACCTTGAGAGAGGGAGTGGAACTCACACAGGCGAGCCGCCCTCATAGCGTGGGTCTCCGCAACAAGCAATGTCAGGGCCAACTTCCAGCCCTGGCGTGGGTCAGCTCTAGCCGCAGTCCCGGTCTCACCATGGAAGGGGCGTATATCCACCATTCTCTTGTGGTATGGCATATAGAAGACCGCACATCACTCTCGCTGCTGTCTAGACCTGGTGAGCAATGCGTGTCTGGTACTGGTTGTGGTAGTGGGGCGAGACACCCTCAGATTCGGCCCATACCCAAAACAGGGTCTCCCAACACTCAAAGCCCTTGTCACTATCGTGGCAAGGTGGAGGTGCCTCAAAGTCCTTTGATTGCCGCTTTGTGGAGTAGACAACCTCAGGCTCAGGAGATGGTAGACAAGGTATAGGGAGATCACCAGTGAGAGAAACACCACCAAAGGTGAACGTCCCGACCCATATTGAGCGACCCCATGGTATCGGTCTATGACAAACACGACGACGTTGTTGGCGGCTACTGGTGGGTGGAGCCACCACCCGTTGGTGCTCCGGTGCCAGCTCTTCCGCATTAGGGATCTGCACGATCATGGACACGGCCAAGAGGTAAAAGTAAGCTGTACAAATAGACGGGGATGACTCACATCACAACAGGCAGGTGGCCAAAATGCCACTGATGGGCGTTCAAATCCGGAAGTCAACCCGCTGTGTGTTATGCCGAGAAAAACGTGGATGATTCACAGAGATGAGGTGCAAAGCAGGATGCAATAAAAAAAAATGAAAAATCCATTCAATGCAATGATTTACAATTAGCAGAAAGTATATTTCAATGACAAGTGTCAAACATGTTGACTGCATGTATCTTATGGCTTGAAGCACAATGAAACATCTGTTGGATCTTGGGCGCTCGATTTGAGAAGTGCGAGCGATGCCACGTCATGAGTGGAAACACTGCCAATAACTTGGTGGAGGAGGTCGAGAGTATTAAGCCACAGTTTAATAAAAGTCTAATGTCGTCGAGAGGTCAGACAAACAGTACTGAAACATTGATACATTTTGCGACACGTCTGTCGACCCTCTCGAAACGTGGTCAAATGTGTCAGAAGTCTTGAAAACAGAACATCGAAGGTCAGGGTAGGTGCCCAAAATCCCCTCAGCCAAAGGGCTTGAAATCATTGAGGTCGACGCGTAGTGGGCCATAAGAGGAAAGAGATGCCCACTTGCAAAGTTTAGGGAGTAATTCATGGTGCTAGTGCATGGTGTTGGAGCGCACTACAAGATCGCACTAGAAAGTGAGTATATGATCTGCTCACATTTGGACATGTATGGCTCGATGATGTGATGCTGGATAGGATCCCAAAACCTCCAAGCCTTTGACTGACTCGACATCCCAAAAAAGGTACAGTGTCAGCCACGAGGAGCCAGCTTTCCATTTCATTGGTCCTTGGGGAGCCAGACGCTGGCGACAGAACTCAGGACATGTGTAGGAAAAATAATTGCGTGCGGCCCACACCAATACTGGTAGGGAGTGACATGTCGGGGTAAGGGACCGTGAGGAACTCTGTTCCAAGCCCAGGTCATGTACAACATGGCCTCGAAGAAGAAGCCCTTGGATAGGCCGAACTCAATGCGCATAGTGCGGACCACATAAGCCATAGTGTAATTCCTGAACTCAGAGACATTGTTCTGCTCCGGTGTATAGGAAGTGGACATCTCATGTCTAATGCCACGGATCGTGACGATTGTATTTGCCTCCCCCATGAACTCACCACCTCTGCCAGAACGGAAGCAAAAAAGGGGATGACCACACTAGCAGCCATTGCATGGATCTTCTGTCACTGGCATAAATTCCATCGGAAGGGAAAGTATTCAAAGAACGGTGAGAACGTAATGACCACGCTTTGCAACAGACTCAACAGGTAAGGGATCCATGAGGTCATAATGAACCACCTCAAGTGGGTGGGAGATGCGAGAAGAGAAGACAAGAGAAGGTGACCTGTGCATCTATCCCTGAGCTTAGAAGATGCATTCAATTTTGCAAGGCAATTGAAAGGCAGCTAGATCGAGGTCAAGGGCAGGATGTATACGAAGCATGCTTTGCATGGCACAGGCGACATAGAGGGAGGTGAATATGCTATGGGGACAGAGTGCTTATGTCAAACACATGAATCCCTTCCAAAGAAAGGGATGAGGACACAGAAGACAAATGAGTGTGAGAATGTGTATGCAATATCACAGGACCAGATGGACGAAAAATGACTGTGCCAATGCCACAAGAGTGCACAACATCCATGCTCATGTGGTTGAGAATAGTGACAGAAAGAAGGCTGAGCTCAAGGCCAGGAACATACAACACATCATTGACATAGACGTCGCCAGACGGACCTTGAAGAAGAACAACACCACCACCACAAACAAGAAGTACCTAACCCGACCCCATCCCAACACTCTAGACATCACAAACCAGGCCAAGCATATTGAACACCTGACGACAAGATGTTATGTGATACATAGCATCAAAATCGATGATCCATATGCCATCACGGTCATAGATAGATGCGGTAACATTGCATTGAGCGACTTGACATGACACGGGCAATGGACTCTGCGCATGAGACTGAGACGCAAAGTGTGTCTGACAATCATCAAGCCAGAAAACATCATTCAAGAGGGGATTAGGAACACAGCGGTCATCCAAAGGAGGATCTCCAGGGAGAGAAGTCTCAGTTTGACAACTGTCTGTGGCCTCCTAACTAGCAAAAATACAATGCATAGTTCCCTACAACAGACAGGGAGGGATGCCGCGGCAGTGCACGATGAGTTTTCTCCAGCTGGTGCTCAGGAGCAGAGGGCCCGGGATTCTAGAGGTAGTGCGGTGTGGCCATGCCAGATGGAGGAGCTGAGGTGCAGCTGAGTTGCAACAGTGGAGGTGACCATGCCCGATACAAAGTCCATGCAGCAAAAGTTCTGACTCAAGGCATGAAAGGAGTCAAGGATGTAGTCATGACTGTTGTGGTACCGGTGGAGGAGACCGCTCCTGATAAAGTGGAGGAGGCACCAACATAAGAGGCGGTGGTAGTTGTCGCAATACCAAGGAGTTGCTCACGCTTGTGACGCATGCTGTTGACGATGTAAGACTCGTCAGGGGGTATTTGACATGTGTACAGCCATGACCCGGCTGGCCACAGTTGTCGCAGACAACAGAGCTATGACAGGGTGTGGCTGCGAATGAAACTATGAGTCCCAGTCAACTAAGGTGCAAGAGAGGTAGAGCTTACTAGTGGTAATGCCTCTGTGTCTCTATGGTGCAAGCAAGTGTCCTGTACCCCCTCCTTCCAGTCCAAGAACCAGAATTAAAACCAGGACATCATAGTGCCCTGGGATGCCATGGCCTCAAAGATCTGGAGGTCAAAGTCGACGAGGATCTTTGCAAAGGCGGGAGTTGTGCCCTTATTGATGGTGAGAAGAGCAGCTAGCGGAGGCGGGCCAGCCTTGCCAAACCAACACAGAATATCCTGCGTAGAACACCCTGAAGGGTAGCACCAATAGGCTGTGTCTAACTCTGAGTCACCCATCTTGAGGTCGCTAAAACTCCTCAAAAGGCGACTGACGATGGCCTGGCCAAAACGACGGTAGGGACGTGTGAGGGTGGTCTGGGCCTCGCTGGTGTGAGGGTCAGTGTTGGCAGTAAGATCATCAATTAAGGGCTTGAGGTCAGTGCAATAACTCTCTATTGCAGCAAAGACAAGGGCCCTGTCTGCACAGCCTGTGTTGAATAATTGCTCGGTGATGGAGGAGTCAAACTTCAGGGTGTAGTATGCCCAGATACCCTCACCTTGAGCCCACAAGCAAAACAGTAGCTCCGAGGATGCAAACTCTCCAACCTCAAGGTGGGGTGGTCGTGTCTCAAAATCCTTCGGCATGCGCTAAGTACTTGCTGCATTCCCTAGAGAGCCTATGACACTTGAGACGGACTGCTGCTCTTGCTGATGCTGCTGGTGCTGTTGGGCTACTGTCTGGGCCAAGGCACAAACTATGGAACCAGGCTGGCCATGAAGAGGTGGCTGGATTGTGGCTGTTTGGACGCACTGTAAGGTGGCTAGGAGTGTCCGTGGGTCATCAACCTGTTGCTGAAGAGCGGCGACTGGGTCAGTCAATGGTGTCACGCTAGTAGAGGTGGACTGCGTGGCGTTAGCAGTATTAGGTCCGGCCATAGTAGCGGATGGCGGAAACTGCCACTAGCACTGTGTTTGTTCCTGATTGTAAACAAAATCAGTAACTACCTTTCTGGACAAGTTGTTTGAAGGAAACAAAATGGTGTTTTGCTTTTTAGAGATACCCTCTCAATTCTCGAGTACCCCCTTTGGAAATTTTTTGATACCCCAAATTTTTACTCTCTGATTGGTGGCTAGCAGCCCGTCGGAGCTACGCAGAAGCCTGCACGGCTTTTGCGTAGCTTCTGTGGTACCTGCCGCTACTGTTGCTGTCTCTACTGCCACTGTTGTTGCTGCTACTGCTTCCACCGTGCGACGTTGCTGTCGACGTTGCTACTACGTTCTACTGTTGCCATCGCCACAAGCTACTACTACGGTTGCTGGTGCTGCTACTGTTACTACTACTTTTGCTGCCACTACTGCTACAGTTTCTGCCGCTGCTGCTATTGTTGTTGCTACTACCATTGCTGTCGCTGCGGCTGATGATGTCGAGCTGCTACTGTTACTGCTGCGCGTTGTTCCTGCTGCCACAGGACTGCTACATGGTGCTCCTGCTGCCACGTGACTACTGCTTCTGCTGCTGTTGCTGCACTTGCCGCTCGGCTGCTGCTAACGCTGCTACTTTTACTACTGTCTTAATGCTACTACTCCTGTTACGTGGTAGGCAGCAAGCGAGGGGGAACGAAAGTCCAGATTGTTTTTCTTTATTTCTGGATCTCCGGTTTCTAGGTCTAGCGGAGCTGATTCCACTGTAGATGACATGGCTATACCCTCTAGGAAGTGTACACCGGGTACAAAGGGTACGCCGGATACAAAGAGGAGGTAGAGAAGAAAATTGGGAAGCAACAGGGACACTTCCCTACAACTTGGCGGTGCCGTCGCCACGTGCTTCAGCTCCACAATTGGTGTCATGCTTCTTTGCATTGGCCGCGTAATGGCCTACGCTACCACCACCGTGGGGTCAATGCCACAAAAAGAATTTTGGTAGAATTCCCCCCGCGTCGGGAGCATTTTGAAGCCGCCACCAGGCAAGGCTAACTTTGCCAGGAAAAATCTGGCAGACTTTCCCTGCATTGGCGTGTATGGAGGTCCGCCAACGTTGACTTGCACCTGTACCTCGCTACTGCTACTATGTCTGCTGCATCCGCTACGCTATTACTCTCATACCAAGCTTGAAATGATGCTGCACTAGTCCGGACAAGAATACTTTATGCCGCCTCATACATTTGGACTGAAGTGTGTGGTCCGCTGTGCCCAGACTTAGCGCCTGAGAACTCTCAACTGCTCATACTGAGCAGTGTTGGCCGCTCAACTGCGAGAGAGAACTCTAAAACTCAAAACTTAGCGCCAGAACTGCAGTTGGAAGTGATAAATTACTGAGTTGACAGCAAGAATGAGATCTGGTGAGAGACCCATCCCAGACTAATCTAGGTCCTCAACTCTGTGAGGCTTGTTACCCAGTCTACCAACAAATCAGGACAGTGCACCATTTTCCAACCTATGGGGTTTTTTGGGTGAGCCCCCCCAGAGGACCGACAGCCCCAAACCCGTATGTCGTCCGTTTTTCCTGAAAACTGGACCATACCATAATATGCATGCTACAAACGCATTCGTGCAGTCAGATCAGCTAGAAAAGTCACACACTATAGATATGGCTGTCTAATCCTAGGCAGACCGTATGCTTCAAAGAGCAGTTGTCCATGACGGTCAGTGGCATGAGCACCGGTAGCTACTATCGATGGAGCTGAGCGCGCACTGCTACCAAGTGGAAGACTCCACACAAGGAGACGGGAGCCACGTCTCTCCATCGCTCAGTGTCCGTTGTCATTAACGTCCGCCAAGTCAGTCATGTGCACAGGCATGTACACCAGCCAAGAGGTCGCTGTAAGTTGTGACAACATGCCGGATTAAGCCCTCTTAGCAGGCAAGGGATCTAGGGGTACACACTAGAGCCATGTCGGTGGCAAGCTCAAGGAGTTAGAATCCTTGTGAGAATGGCAAGAGTCAACAACAGATGGGAGTCATGCATGCCGTCATGCTCAGCGATTGCCTTTTTGCTTTAACTTTCACAGTATAGATTGATGCAGTAGATGGGCATACAAAGCTATTGCAACTAGCGGGATAGCCACACCCTCTCACGCGTACTTGCCTTAAGCGCTACATACTCTACCTCACTGGAGCTACGTGCAAGATACCCTTGTTTTCTACTCTTCTAGTAGATAACATTCCCACCAACAAGAAAGATTAGCCAGTGCGGCTGCGGGCGTCTATGTCGTGAGCCCAGTTTATCTGTCAATGACCACGGAAGGCTCTGTAGTAGAGCCCAACATGGGCGGTAGACACCGCATAGCGAACAACATGCAACACTGCCGCGAGATGTCTCTGATAAGGCTGCTGGGATAATTGAGCCAGGTAGTTGACTCAAAAGACCACATCCACTCAATTCGTGGTGGTGAGATGCATCAGAGACCCCATCACACTGAGGTAGTCGGTGACGTTGACAAGCTCCTCCAAGTTGGATGGATCGTGTGACTTCAGTAGGCACTGACATGTTGGAGTCATCAGTGTGGATGCAGTGGGTGTGTCAGACAACAAGGAGGCAAAGCGCTTCCCCTGGCTGCGTATGTAGGCATCCAGGTGTACGCGCAGCATATGATGCGGGCAACAATCAAGCTGGACCCATGTCCTTCATCTTGTATTTAGACCACATAAGAGACACCACTAACTATATAGTAGAAGGACTGGGTGAAGAAAAAAGAAGGTCATCGACATAGACAAAAATGGCCACGAGGGACCCCGAGGGTACACTCAAAAAGAGTGTTGGGTTGACGGTGCTATAGCGGTCGCCACCTCTCTCAAGAGTGGAGGAGATCTCCATATTCAATCAGCCAGAAAAATTTTGGAGTCTGTATATGGCCTTACACAGCCACCAAAACTTTTTAATGTCGTCACTGAAGCCTTGAGGTTGCACCACGTAGATCTCCTCATCCAACTGTCCCTGTAAGAATGCATTGTTCATGTCCATCTGCTCAAGTTCCGAGTCATGATGGGCGTTTAGACTCAAGAGAGCACAAACGGCGGTGTATCGCCCAATTGAAGCAAGTGTCTCATCAATGTTGATGCTTGGAACCTGGGAGAATCTCTTGGTTGTGAGCCTAGCTTTGTACCTGCAGACCATGCCGTCAGGTTTCAGCTTCCGCCAGAGAACCCAACAGACAAAAACAGCTTTGCGGCCTGCTCCAGATTAACAAATTTGAAGACCCCATACTCCTTGAGGACCGTCAGCTCCTCTTGCATGCCGTTCTTCCAGAGATCAGCATCGTCTGCCTCATGAGCCTACCGAACAAGGCTAGGCTCTTAGGGGAGTGAAGGTAGCCCGCTCGCCATAAAACAGGTAGCGACATAGCCAATGACAGAGGCATTGAGGACATTGTGGAACTCATGAGCTACGGGCGCACAGCCCACAGCTGAGTTAGGGTGGACAACACTTACGGCTAGCCCAAGTACATCCAAACCAGTGGGCTTGGTGGAGGAGCCCGCTACAGTGGATGATGCACTGGAGCGAGTGTGACGCTGAGAAGACTGGGAGGACTGAGGAAGAGAGTGGAGTCGTCCTCGTGTGTGTATATCTTTAGGATGACAGGAGGAGCCTGACACCTAGGAGGGGTTTCTGTCACACCAACGGACACAAAGGTCTATAGTGAAGGCATCGAAGGTGAGTCGGGAGTGACATGTCAAGGTTGCTGTCTAGAGACATCAACAGAGGAATGTGTTGGAGCGCTGAGGGATGCTGACATGGACTTAGAGGACACAGAAGGAGAAGGGGACCGTTGACAACACCAGGGATGTCCCGGTCAGAGAATCAAATGGTGGACTAGGGGAAGCACCCGTAGGGAAAAGGACAGGCAAAGAGGGAGAGGAAGAGGGACCAGAGGTGGGAGCTGTATCAGTGGAAGACGGAGGGGTCCCTGGAAGACCGGATGTGGAGACAAACCCCTCCTCCCCCCCCAAGCCAATAAAGCAAGGACAGGGAGGAGGGAGGAGTGACACGAGACAATTTGCTAAGAAAGACATCCACAAAAAAGAGAGTGTCGTGAGACTCAACGATGCGGATACGATCAGATTCCTAGAGGCGCCATGCTTTGGACATGACAGAGACACCAAGGAAGGTGCAGAGACACACACGAGGACTAAGCTTGCCATCTCAAAGATCCTCTAGAAGCCAGAAAAAAGCGACATATTCCTAGACACAAGCAAGAGGAAGGTTAGCGCGACAGCCAAACCAGCACTCAAAGGTGGTAATGTGACGAGGGAGAGGACCATGGGGAACACGGTTCCAAACCCAGGGCATTTAAGACATGGCCTCAAACGAGAGGAGGTAAGTCACAGGCACGAAGAAGGGTACGGACACCGTCAGCGAGTGTCCGATTCCAGCGTTCAGAGTCACCAATTTTCTGAGGTGTGTAGGGAGTCGAGGGCTCGGTACACACCATGCAGGACGTAAGGTAACAAGAAGTAAGACCCATAAACTCCCCTCTATGGTCACAACAGACAACGCAAAGATGGTGACGCGGGAAAGTTCAGCCTAGGGAAGCCTGGACTCAAGGGTGGAACAGAAATCACTCTTTTGCATGAGATCAAAGACCCACCGTATCCGGGAGAAGTTGTCAGTGAGACAGAAAATGTAGTGGCCAACCCTCCCTGGGCATCGTGAGGAAGGGGCTCCATGACATCAGCATGCAAGAGATCAAAGGAATAGGAGGTGCAAGACTCAGACGTGGAAAAGGGGGACCAATGCATTTTTCCCTGAGTACAATCAAGGTAGCCTATAAGACAAGGAGCAAGGAAGGTAGTAGCATTGAGACCATCCGCATGAATCACGCAAAGCAGGCTATCAATGGTAGAAGTGTGAATGTGACACATGCGGTGATACAACAGCTGCGTGTGTACTGGGAAAAGAGAGCGGGAAACGTGCACATGGACAGACGTAGCAGGTGCAAGGGAAAATGATGGAATGAGAAACAAGCAGTTGCAGCGGTTGCCAAGCAGCAAGAGGCAGCCAGAAATTTGATGAGACATGGAGGCAATGTTGTGGCTTGAGGAGAAGTCCATGCTCTGGTCCTTGAGTGTCGTAACAAATAGGAGACTCAACTCAAGAGAGGGAAAGCACAATACATCGCGTAGGAACAGTTCCCCCCTTGGGTCCAACAAAGCAAACAACCCCAATGCCCTCAACAGGAGGAAGTTGGCGAGAGCCTGTGTAGACAAAGTGAACAGAGCCAATAGGACCAAGCAAGACAAACGAGGAGCGCAACAAATTCATGCGGTGGATGGCTAAGGAGTCAAGGATCCAAAATCCATCCGACACGCAAATAGAGGTACTGACACAACTGGCAACGACAATGGCGGAGTGCGACGGAAGTCGCTGACTGTAGGCAGCAAGACAGCAAGGCAAGCAAACAGATTGCCACTCCTCAATCCACAGACCATCAATGAGCAGACACCCCTGAACATGGCTAGACACAGAATCACACAAAGCCCCATCAACTGCACACACAAGTGACTCCGAGCCCGGACACCCACTCTCACCTCCCTAATCATGAAGATGGCACTACCCGGCAATGTGTGAGAGGGTAGCATCCAGCTGGTGGTCATCCTCAAGCAGGTAGGGGGTGATGAAGACATGACAGGGATACCAAGACGGGTAAACCGGAGAGTCCCAAGCATGAGGAGAGTAAAGACCGGAGGGAGAACCATAGTAGACGGGCCTCTTATACAAAGGGAGTCACTCCTAAGGGTAGGCGATGGAGGAGGCACTGCAGCAATGCTGTAGGATGTGGCTTCGGTGGCCACAGTCGGACTGTGGCTAGGTGGGGCAATAGAGGTGGTGGCATGGGCAGAGCTCCCACAGTTGCTAGAGGAGCATCACTAGTGTGCCCACATCGCGGATATGAGACGGGCGTTTGCAGGTGGCGATGGACACTTAGGTGTGGAGTGGCCAGTAGCACCATAGTTCCAGCACATGACAGCACTAGAGGATGACGCAGGAGAGGAGGAGCTACCAGACCCCTTCCCTTTCCCGCATCCGGCCTGACCACCTGCACTGGATCCGCAACCATCCTTGCCCTTTCCCCGACCATGGCCACCCCCCTCCACCCTCACTGAGTAGCTCGAAATACTAGGCAGTAGGTTGGGGCAACAGCGTTGTTGATGCAGCGTGCGGGCTTCCACGCTCGTTCCTTAGTCTGCTGCCCCCTCAGTTTGCCGCTCTAGAGTCTAAGTCTGTATGCTCTGGGTTTGTTACTCAGAAACGCGTGCGCCGGTGTTAGCGCCAGAAAGAAGCTGAAAACTGAAAGTAACTGATTAGGAGAGAAGAATGAAAAACAATGGGAAACCCCTCCAAGTTCTAGCCCCCCCCCAGCTCTATAGAGCTTGTTACTCAGCTAACCAGCCAATCAGAAAATAGTCCTAGACCTATTTTCTGGCAGGCAGGGTTTTCTCGGTGAGCCCTCCCAAACGGTCGACAGCCCAAGACCCGGGCATTGTCCGTTTTGCCTGAAAATTGGACAATACCATAACACCGACGCTATGAACGCAGTCGTGTGGTTAGAAACAACTAGAAAAATAGTAGCAAAGAGTTATGAATGCCTGAGCCCAGGTAGTGCCTACGATGGTCCATGATGCCAAACAGTGCCACACAACATGAAACAAGGACCCTAGGCAGAGCATGACGATGTAGACGCAACAGTACAGTCAGATCCAGTGCTAGACACATGCAGACAGCCTCTGCGGTGGCAGTGATCACCAGCGGCTTGACCACCGAGGAGGCCTGCCGATGGAGCTGAGCACGTTGACGCAGGGAAGAGGCTCTAGTGAAATGTGTGTAGGCCTCAGCGTGCGTCGACTCCACCGGACGACACTCCAGCAACGTCAAGTCTCGCCGTGAGTCATCTGCACACCGATGCACACAAGCCGGGAGGACCAAACATAGCACAATGAGAGATGCGGAAAAAACCAACACTCCCCCATGACTCACAGGCGTAGTGCACATGGATGGGCAGCGACACATTAAACAGACACACTCCCCTAGGGCATAGAGAGACGTAGGCCGAGACAAAGAGTGCAACTCACGGACGCACACTAACTGAACTCACAGCCTTCTTCAATGAGTCGTGCTTCGGGGCATTGGTCAAGAAGTCAGCTAGCTGCCGTGCTATCTCAATCCACACAATGTTAATGCTACCGTCATGCAACAACAAATGCACATAGTGATACTCAACATTGATGTGCTTTGTGTGTGTGTGATGCACACCATCATTGTTGGCGATGGCTATGGCACTCTCATTGTCACAATGCAATGTGATGGATGTGACGAACTCACGCAACTGAGACAACAGATGATGCAACCACACGCTCTCACATTCGCTTGAACCAAGGGCTAAATACTGAGCCTCAGTAGTGCTGCGTGCAATGCACCCCTGCCTGGCACTGCACCAGGACACAACTGTGCCACCAATCAAAAAGATCTAGATTGTGCAACTCTTACCGTCTGGACTGCCGGCCCAGTCACTGTCGGTGTAGCCCACTACAACAACAAATGGATGTCGGCGGAACATGAGACCTCACCGTGGAGTCAAGACGACATAGCGCAGTACTCAGATTGCAGCCTCAAAGTGGAGGTGACGCGGCTCCTGAGGAACTGAGCCAGGAGGTTAACAGCGAATGCGATGTCTGGACGCGTTATCATCGCCAGGAACATCAGTGACCTGATGACGTACAAATACATGGTCACGTGTACTGGCTCCCCCACCACGGCTGGATCCGAACTCGAGCATCGCCTGATCATCGGGCGACATGGGTAAGGATGGTCTAGGCGCAAGAGGCAGGTCCTCACCGAAGCGCCCGGACAGGGTATGGACGTAGGCGGCCTGACGGACATGCAGTATGCCCGCGAAGCAATCATGCTCAAGCTCCATGCCCTGAATGACTCGTGCTAACCCAAGGTCCTTCATCTGGTAGGCAGCGTGCAGCAGGTCCTTGACCCGCTAGATGGCGGCTGCATGGGGTGATGCGATGAGTAGGTCGTCGATATAGACCAAGATAGCAACAAGAGATTGACCTCGTGGGCTGATGAATAGCGCGGGGTCGGCAGAGTTGAGAAGGAGGCCGCCTTTGAGAAACGTACGACTGATCTCCTGGTTCCAGCAGCGCGGTGAGTGCTTCAAGCCATATAGGGCCTTCTGCAGCTTCCAGACCTTGCTGGAGCCGTTGTCGAAGCCTGGAGGCTACATCATGTAGAGCTCCTCGCCCTCCAGTGAGCCATGAAGGAAGGCATTGGTCACATCCATCTGATGTAGTTCATACCCATGCTTGGCAACCAGACTGAACAACGCCTGCCTGGTGGAGAACCAATCGACCGGGGCAAAGATCTGGTCACAGTCGATGCTAGGGACCTGAGCAAACCCCTTGGCTGTCAGACGGGTCTTGTACTTGTCCAGAGACCCGTCTGGCTTCCACTTTTGCCGGAGAACCCACTTGGCGCTGATGGCCTTGTAGCCCGGGGGGGGGGGGTGGTCCACGAGCTCATAGACATGATGTTGCCGAATGGCGGCTAGCTCATCGGTGCATGCAACTTCTCAGTGAGCGGCCTCGGGAGACGCCCGAGCCTCACGTAGGGTGGCAGGGTCCTCTGGTCGATTAGTGGGGCAGACAGTGAGGGCGTGCGCGTCCCGTGCCCCTGGTGGCATCTACGTGTTTGTGGCGGCAACGGCATACCGGTGTTCGTGATGGAGCAGGGAATGGCTCAGAGTTGACCCTGGATGTAGATCGGCGATGATTGACAGTGTGGCCAAACCGAGTGCCTTGGTGCCAGGGTCCCCACTCACAACCGTGGGAGTATATCTGACATGAGGTGAGGATCCTCGTGGAATGACAGGGGGGTGAGAGGACGTGCGGAGGTAGCCTGAGTGTCGATTGTTGGCCTGGGTCCGAGGCTCCCGCCCAGACCACTTGTGTAGCGCACCGATACGGACAAGGCAGCCGAACCCTCGGGGCCGGCACACACGGACGGGGCAGCCGACCCTGAGGGACAGGCGGACAAGGATGGGGCAGCCAGGTCTGAAGGGCTATCGGACGCGGACGGGGTAGCCGGCCCTCAAGGGCTGTCAGACACAACTGAGGCAGCCAACCCTGATGGACTAGCTGACACAGATGGGGCAGTCGGCTCTGAAGGGTTGGCAAAGATGGACGAGGCAGCCAGTCTTGAGGGACAGACAGACAGGGACGGGGCAGCGAGCCCTGAGGGACTGATGGAAACGGATGGTGCAACCGGCCCTCAAGGGCTGGCGGACAAGGACGGGGCAGTCGGCCCTCTGGGGTAGTTGGACACGGATGGGGCAGCCGGCCCTGAGGGGCTGGCGGAAACGGACGGGGCAGTTGGCCCTCAGGGGGTGGCAGACATGGATGGGGCAGCCGGCCCTCAGGGGCTGACGGGCATGGATGGGGCAGTCATCTCTGAGGGGTTGTCGGATACTGATGGGGCAGTCGGCGAAGGCGGGCCCGCGGGCGCAGACGATGGAACGCCCGAATGCGGTTGGACGGAGGACGGACCCACCACTCCCCCACGCAACGGGAGGAACATCGATGCGCCGGAGCGAACGAGGTTGTGGGGAAATAGTTCCTCAAAGGAGAGAACATCGCGAGATTCGATGATGTAGTGTCGGGTGGGATCCCAAAAATGCCATGCCTTTGACTGACATGAGACACCAAGGAAGGTGTACGGGGGACCGCAAAGCTCAAGCTTGCCACCTTGGTGCGGGGCAGGCAACCACACGATGGCTACGCAGCCCTAGACATGGGCAAGACGTAGGTTGGCGCGTTCTCCACACTAGTATTGGTATGGGGTGGACTGACAAGGAATGGGTCCGTGGGGAATTCGGGTCCAGACCCACGTCATGTAGGTCATGGCGTCTAAGTAGAAGCCGTCAGAGATGTCAGATTCGACTTGCATGGTGCAGACGACGTCGGCCATGGTGCGGTTCCATCGCTCAGAGGCGCCATTCTTGGTTGACGTGTACGACGTTGACATCTCATGACGGAAACCACTGGAGGCAAGGAAGAGTGGGTCTCCCCCATAAACCCACCCTCATGATCAGAACGGAAGTAGCGGAGAGGGCGACCACACTCGCGCTCAGCACGGACAAGCCAGC
This sequence comes from Penium margaritaceum, assembly GCA_023375785.1. Classification (NCBI taxonomy): domain Eukaryota; kingdom Viridiplantae; phylum Streptophyta; class Zygnematophyceae; order Desmidiales; family Peniaceae; genus Penium; species Penium margaritaceum. Next base: position 77,412 of record SZWC01001556.1, read on the forward strand.
CCAAATGGTAGGAGCGACGTCGCTCTTCTACCGAAGGCAGAAGACCCAGCGATAGCGAGAGTAGTTGTCCGTAAGGGTCAGAACGTAACGACCATGCTCGCCGACTGGCTCTGTCGGGAGAGGACCCATGACATCAGAGTGAACCAGGTCGAGCGGGGCCGACACACGAGAGGCAGCAAGGTGGTAGGTGGAACGGTACATTTTGTCTTGAGCGTATTCAATGCACTCTGTGGGACACGGTAGAGGAAAGGAGACTGAGTCAAGACCCGTGGCTGGCTGTGTACAAAGCATGTTGTCAACATGGGCAGAGTGGACGTGAAAGAGGTTGCGATGCAGGAGTCGCATGTACTGTGAGAGAGGGTGCTGGTGACAAACACGTGGCCAGTATTTGCCCACGAGGAGGAGACAAAGGCAGGAGCGGACAGGCGAAGTACGTGCCATAGGTTACCATGGGCGGTGGCATGCAGAACGACACAACCAGACAAACACAACGACACAATGCCCACACCACATGAATGTAGAACATCCATGCTCATGTGATCAAGGGTGGTGACACATAGGAGGCTGAGCTCAAGGTTAGGGATGAAAAGAACATCAGTCAAGAATACATCACCAGCTGGGTCGTGGGAACAAATGGCGCCGACACCATGAACAGGCAATACCTGACCAGAGCCCGTCCGAACCCCTGTGACATCGGTGACGGAACCAAGAACACTGAAGGCCTCACACGAGGCCGTCATGTGATGCATGGCCCCGGAGTCGATGATCTAGGTCTCTAACGGATCCCGGACCGGTATGGCCAGGTTGCTGACAGTCACGTAGCAATGGGCAAGCGACGCTGACAAAGTGGATGAAGGTACAAACCGGTAGTGCCAGTCATCTAGTTGTGTGACATCATCACAAAAAAGAGCAGGAGGACGTCCTAGGAGTAGTGAACAAAGACGTCAGAGAAGGAGTCGGTGGCGCCACGCTTGATGGTCAGGAGCGCGGAGAGATGGGGTGGCGCGGTGTCTCCAAGGCGGCGTAGAAGGTCCTCTGTGCGCTGTGAATAGGGGGTGACCGTCTCGGTCTCCCCCATGCAGAGGGAGTTGAACGCCCGGAGCAAACGGCTGGTCTCAGCATCACTGGATAGGCAATGAGGACGCGTGAGTACATGCCATGCTATTGTTGGGTCAGGGAGGGCGCCAATGGTGAGGTCGCCAAGGAAGGGCTCAAGGGCGAGGCATTTGGCTAGAGGGACGACGGGGACCAGAGCGGCGTCATAGACCTGGTTGGCTTGGGTGAAGTCGAAATGCAGTACATAGTAAGGCCACAAGCCCTTGCCCTGTGTCCAGATCCAGAAGCTGAGTTCCCAGTTTCGAAACTGGACGCCAGCCTGAAGCGGCGGCGGTGGGGTTTTGAAGTCCTTTGGCTTGCGGCCAACATCTACAGTGGGGCCTAGGACTGACGTCACTGCCTGTTTTTGGCGTAGGGTGTGTTGCTGCGCCATGTATTATGTGGCAAAGGAAACCGCTGGGCTCTGACTATTACAACTGCGGTGGTGGCGGTAGCTGTAGTGTCACTAGCTGTTGCGTCGGCATTGCAAGCTGAAAAATTGCTGACATCAGCAGTGGCCATTGCTGAAGCCGCTACTATGTCAGCCATAGGATGTCAGCTGGTGTTTCTCCAACTGCTATTACTTCTACTACTGCTGTTGCTAGTGCTATTGTTGTAGCTGGTGTTGCTGTTGCTGCTGCTAGTTTGCTGCTACAACTGCTAATACTACTGCTCTTGCTGATGTTGGTGCTGCTACTGTTGCTGCTACTGCTGTGATCGCTACAGCAACAGCCGCTACTGCTGTTGTTGGACTGCTGCGGCTGTTGTGGCTATTGCAACGGTCGTGATAGCAGCAGTAGCTGCTGCAAAGGCACCTGTAGGGTGGGAGACATTTATCTTGGTCCCTTGTTTTTTGCTTGGTTACACAGCGAGCTCGCTACTCGCTGTGAGCTGTAAGTAGCAAACAGCGAGCTCGCTGCTCGTTGCCCGCTGCTTGCTACGGGCTGCAGGCAGCAAGTTCGCTGCTTGCAGCTGGCAGCTTGCTGCGGGCAGCGGGCTACAAGGAGCTACAGCCTCACCCGCTGCTATTACAAGCTGCAACTACTGCTATTGTGGACTACTACGAGCTATTCCTACATCTGTTGGTGCTACTTGCTGAAGGCTGCTACTAGCTACTGCTCGCTGCTACTACTGCTCTTGCAGCCGGCTGCAGCAGTACTAGTAGCAGCGAGTTGCTGCTACCGGCTGCTGCTGCTGAGCACAGCTGCTGCTGGCTACTACTTCCGCTGCTAGCCACTGCTGCAAGCTGTTGCCGCTATTGGTGCTTGCAGCACGATCACACCTGCTTGACGAGTGTTGTTGCTGCGATGCCTGACGTCACTGGTCGCTCACCTCCTCGCGTCATGCATGGGAGTTAGTGCTGCCGGAAAAATTGGGCATCATTTCCCCTGGCCAAGTGGCCGTGGGGAAAACTCTGACGCCGCCACCAGATTGGTCAATGCTGCCAAAACAAATCCGGCAGCATTTCCCCTGCACTGGCGCGTATGGGAGTCCGTCGACGTTGTGTGGCACCTCTACGCCAGTCTTCTGCTACTACTGATATGCTCTCACTCTAAGACCAAGCTCAAAACACTAAGCAACAGGTTGGAGCGGCAGCGTTGTTGATGCAGCGTGCGGGCTTCCACGCTCGTTCCTTAGTCTGTTGTCCCCTTAGTTTGCCGCTCTAGAGTCTAAGTTTGGATGCTCTGGGTTTGTTACTCAGAAACGCGCGCCAGTGTTAGCGCCAAAAAGCAGCTGAAAACTGAAAGTAATTGATTAGGAGTGAAGAATGAACAACAATGGGAGATATCTCCAAGTTCTAGCCCCCCCCCTCCAGCTCTGTAGAGCTTGTTACTCAGCTAACCAGCCAATCAGAAAATAGTCCTAGACCTATTTTCTGGCAGGCAAGGTTTTCTCAGTGAGCCCTGCCAGACGACCGACAGCCCAAAACCCGAGCGTCGTCCGTTTTGCCTAAAAACTGGACCATACCATAATACCGACACTGCAAACGCAGTCGTGTGGTTAGAAACAGCTAGAAAAATAGTAGCAAAGATTTACGGCTGCCCAAATCCAGGCAGTGCCTACGATGGTCCATGATGCCAAACAATGCCATACAACATGAAACATGGACCCTAGGCAGAGCATGACGCTGCAGACGCAACAGTACAGTCAGATCCAATACTAGACACATGCAGACAGCCTCTGCAGTGGCAGTGACCGCCGGCGGCTCGACCACCGAGGAGGCCTGCCGATGGAGTTGAGCACGTTGACGCAGGGAACAGGCTCCAGCAAACTGCGTGTAGGCCTCAGCGCGTGTCGGCTCCACCATACGACACTCCAACAGTGTCAAGTCTTGCCGTCACTTATCTGCACGCTGATGTACACAAGCCGGGAGGACACAACAGAGCACAATGAGAGATGCAGAAAAAAACCAACAAAGATGAGGACAATGAGGCAGAAGAAAAGGTAGAGGAGGAGGGAAGGGCAGTGGTGGCAGCTACAAATACTGCACGGTGGATTTCTTTGTTGTACAAAGCACTCCATCAGTCCGTAAGGCATAGGAAGGTGAACCCTCACACATCACCAATGCCTGGTGGAGCGTCATGAGGGACGGGCTCAACTCCACAAAGCTAAATCTTTGTGGTCTTCACCTCCTTGAACATGTCGGAAAGTTCGGAGATGAGGTCGTTGACAATAGAGAGAAGTGCTGGAAGCATTCCAGGTGCTGCCTGCCCAGGTCATGCAGTTGGCAGAGACTGTTAGCCCAAAATCATCCACAATCTCATCAGCACACATGGACACCTTGTTGAACTCGACAGTGAGGACACTTTATGTTGCGTGGCCTGTGAAATTGCTATGACACTTTATGAGGATGTAAGCGCCAATGGGGTCAGCAGGCATACGGCGTACTATGTTGGCATTGAAAGAACCAATCTCATGAGTGAGATCATCGGGTCCATGACGGATGACGGCATGAACAGCACCGATGGACTCAGCATCGACTGGAACAAAAGGAGGTTTGGCTCAGGGATTTGGTGCATGGTAGTTTTCCCAAAGATGTTTGTCATGTGTCCATGCACCGAAGCAAATTTCCCAAAGAGAAGGTGAGGTTAGAGGTAAAATGAGAAGACGCATAGTCAAAGTCAGGCTTGCGATGCGTAGGAAATGCAAGTGACTTGGGGGCTGTTGTGACTGCACTAGCGGCGGCTTCAAGAGCGTCGAAGGAAAGAGAGTCAGAGGTGTTGGATTCGGAAGTGGACAATGTGGAGAAGAAAATAGCAATGCCGCCAGCAATGGAAGAGCAGGGTATGGAGAACAGTGTGTGCCAAACCTATTGGGTTCGGTCACCATATACCCAGTTTTCAGAACTATGTAGCTGATATGCCAAAGTCGTGTACGATACAACGCAGGTATCAATGGACCGCAGGAAACAACACAGGTATCAACGCCAAGCAAGAAAGCAGCGAGCCCCCCACACATTCAAGAAAATTACCCATCCTAGAATCGACTGAAATTCATAGCTCCGCAGCCCATGCACTATTTGTTCACACGTGAATAGTGACTGAGTAGAACCCATATGCCCAACCGCCGGTACATGTCCAGACCACTGGTGGAGGTTTGGTAGACGCAGGCTGTAAAAAAAAATGCTCTACACAAACCATGTTGTCTCGGGCCTAGGTTCGACGTAAAATGTTGCAAGTTTGTGTACCATTTGCATGAATGCTATGCGTGCATGAAGGCATTAGACAAGTGTCATCAGATATCTTTCCAACGAATGGCATCGCGCCACGAGTGACATCCAAGCAGGTCCTTGTCAGCGTCGCTGACAAGGCAATATGCCAACCGCCACCTCACCGGTGACAACGGCCACATTTGATGAGACGTAGTCGAAAACGTGCACAAGCCCAACTATAGCATAAACCGGGGTGAAAGTTGCAGTTCATGCTTAAACAAGTTCCGGGGTGCAAGTTCACATTCATTACGTTAAATTCAATGCCCGGCCATGGCGTCTTCGCACCACTTGTCGTTGAAGGGTCGACCATTGTCGCCGCTGGAGAAATGGACGGGAGATCAACGATGCCTACCACATGGACATGTATGATGCGTGGGTCAGGTGGGTTAACATCAAGCGCATGTGGGACTCAAATGGTCTCGCCCCATGTCCTGCTGACCCATACAGCATGTGCTAGCTCATGGGTGTGAAACCGTCGCATTGCCGTCCAGCATGGTGCCCGCCTCACCGGCAGCCATGGGTCCATCCGGACCCACTGTGGTGTACGCGATTGCAGACCAGGAAACTTTTGACACGACAAAGAAGGTACGAGACGCGTTTCAATGATGAACCAATGCTTCTTCTGAAGTTTATAAGTAATGACTTCCGCGGTTTGTATGTCTCCTGCATTGGCACACTTTTCAAGTGGAAACATGTCTTCCTCAGATCCGCTGAAGCTCCGAAGTCGTCCCATGCCGCCGTTCTTGTTGTGGGATGGAGGTCCGGAATAAGAAGAATGATACAAATCAAATGGGATCAACGGCGCTTCGTTTTGTTAAGTGTGGAGCACGTGAGCTCCAAAACCCTAGGGCAAAGACATGGTTTTACTACAAGTCCTCTAGTAACAAGTCAGCCCCCTATTACAGTTGAGACTCACTAGTCGAGTCTCATCCATCGGCGGCGAGCTTTGCTCGCTGCCGCTCGATAGGGTGCAGGGGCGAAATTGCCCTGTGTGTCCAGAAAAGGTGCAATCGCACTTGCGAAGTCACATCCTAGGTCAGAGATTAGGAAACCTAAAACAGACCTACAAACATGCAAGTTGGCGTCCAATCTAGGTCGTGCATCACAGCGAGCACAGTATGCCACATGAATCTCAAGGACATGACTAGCTCTGCTAGTGGGGGCAGGCAAGGGTCGACGGCCGGCAGAGTGCGTAAGACAAGAGAGCGACGCCGCCACGTGACAGGCTTGGCGAGCACGTGTCTCCGCTATCAGCGTGGATCACCACCGACCGCTGATTCCTCATTCACTACACACCCAAGGGCACATACGTACGAATACATATACAGAGGGTTATCACGGATGCCCCTCAGTTTGGTCCATGGGGTGAAATCCTTCCTCCATGCTCCCTATGGATCATTTTGATGCATGGGTCGCATGGAACAACATCAAGAGCCTCTGGGACTCCAAGAACTTGGGGCCCCCTCCAAGTGATCCATTCGACATGTGCCACATCATGTGTAGGAATCCACCACATTGCCGTCCTACCTGGTGCCCACCACCCTGACAGCCCTGGGTTCATCCGGATCCTGTATGGTGTGCCAGACTCTGAACCACTTAGGCCAGTGAAGGACCGGGTACATTGTTTATTTTCTCATGACATTGTATGTCTGAGATCCCGGATATTTTTGTACGTTAGCAGTCTCCGTTAGCACGCATATGACAGGTCCAACACATGTATATGAAATGAGTGCTGAAGATCATGAAACATAGCGGAAGTATGTCTTGGTCACGAACAACTTTGGGCATGGCGAATGGGCAGCCATGCCAGCCATGGCAGTCCTCTATGGTGCGCCAGACTATGACCATGTAGGCCCGTGAACGACCGGGTACATTGCTTATTTTGTCATTACATTTCATACCTGAAATGGGGTATTGTAGTTTTTTTGCGGTGTGCATTCATACGCATATGACATGTCCCTCACATTTTCATGGAAGAAGTGCTGCAGAACATGAAACACATCGGCTTTATGTCTCATTCACAAACAATTTTGGACATAGCGATCATGACGCATAGAATTCTGTGCATACAAAGGTGTGTAGTAAAGATGGTGACTTCACTTGGTAGGACACTTATGAGCAACAATCATTTTATACTTCCTGTACCCGGTAGCCCATGGATGTTCCCATAATTTATTGTACTCATGTGCCTAGTGTCTTCTTACATGGCAAGCATCAATAGCACGAATCCCAGTGTTCCACCATTTCAATGGCAATTTTAAGCAAAGTTTGGATAACATTTGCAATACGAGTGTATTCAGCCTAAACATTACTCATAAGGACCAGGCTTGTCATTCACTATCCACTGCTGCACTTGTGGGGGTAGCGTGTGCATCCAACCAATGATGTCACACATGGGGCACAAGTGCATAGATGTGCTAGAAGCATGTGCACGATCAGGATTAATGACCATCTCTTCGTCAACTTCTTCAACAGCGTCGTAGAATACTTCTTCTGGTATGTAGTATGGTAGAGCATCCATGTCCAAGGGTTCAGGGCAGGTGTTGTAGTACAGCGTGACCCCAAAATGCCTCCATTCCTTCTGCAACATCGACAACAAGTAACATGTGCCAGCTCCACACATAAATGAAGTTACCATAGGTATTGTTGTTGCAGACAGCGTGCAATCCATGGAAACTTGGTGGAAATGTTTGAGAGAAGTACAAATGCCTTTGTTCCATGCTTTTATACTTCGTAATGAAATATGGAGCACCTCTTCCTTTCTATAGTACTGCGACAAGCTAAGGGAAACGCAAGTCTGCACTTTCATTTTCACCATAGCATGAACGTGGATTTAGCTAGGTTTTGCAATGCAAATGACTTGACACTTTTCAAAGGAAACAATGGCCTAGGAATCACAACCACCCCTAACACAACCACACTAGCATGGTCATCACACATTGTGGCCGGCCACTACCCATGCGGAGTACACCGTTTGCTCAAGACTTGGATGTGCTTTCAGACTTGGGCTGTGGCCAACGAACACTCCACTGTACCCCTGCACAGTGACATGACATTGTTGTCAGTAGAGTGTTCTTGGCCTTCAAAGGAACTGAAGAGGTGCACAAGAACCTAAGGACATGAGTAGGGGAAAAACTCACATTAAAGTCCAAATGCATCCATGCCTCTTACTACGTGGCTCCCCACATCATCTTCTGCCTCATCATCTGCGTGCTCTACTCTTGCATTGTCTCCTGCCGCCTCGTCTCTTGCGTCACTGGATGCGTCATGTTCCAGTGCACCATATTGCTCCATGAGTCTGGCACCTTCAGCGACGTGCTCTTCCTATGTGAGCAGTCTGTTCTTTGGCTCCGCCGCATACCTCAGGGAGTCCTCACTGCCACTGTCAGAGACATTGTCGTCGAAGTCGTCTGCGGCTGCCTCTCCCACCTCCTTGTCTGTCGAGGGCCCCCTGGGGTTTGCTTCAAGTTCGTAGTCCGACGCTTCACTATCGTCGGTTACTGCCCCTTCTTCTTTCCCTGCCCCTTCTTTGTTGTCTGCACGTGCACCTGCTCCTGCTGCTGCAGCTTCACGTTTTGCTCTTAGTGCTGCTGCTGTTTTGTGAGGCCTAGGTGTAACTGGGTTGGGACACCTCTTCTTTGTGTGACCCTTACAGTCACACTTCGGGCAGATGAAGTTCCATTTCCGTAGTGGCGCACGCTCCATGAGGGAACTCTTGGGATGACCACGGCCCTGCCGCGGACCTGGTTGCCCCCAGCCAAAAGGTGCAGCTTGGTAGAGTCCAAAGGCAGAGAGTGAGGGCATGGGGTTGCCGTAGGTGAGGCTCTAGTACCTCACTGTCTGCTTGCGGCTCACGTGCGCAGTTGGTTCTTCACCCACCTCCATCATGACGGCACAGGCATGCTGGCATGGCTGGCCAAACTCGTACCACCGACGACACTCACAACTTTCCATGGTGAGATCCACGTGCCGCCGTACGTTCGTTGGGCCACAAACCGTTGCCATGGATGGCCCCTCCATGACGACGTTGTAGTTGCGTGCAACTGTAAAACTGTGAAGCATGCGTTTCGCGGGAGCCGGGGTAAGAGTCTCGTTGCAGTTGGTAATCTGCTCGCGGCACTGTGCCATGATGCCCTGCACAAAGTACTACACTTGTAGGAAGCAATAGAAGGGGTAGAGCTTGCGGAGGGACTTGAGACGGGCGTTCAGCAACTCTGAAGTATTGCTAGTGATGTGCCCCCCCCCTTAGGAACAAGGCACATGTACGACGTCGAATTCTGAAGCGGTATGTCACCCTGCATGTCTCGTCATGGGATGAGGTAGTTTGCTGCACGTCTGCTTACTGCCCGCAGGTGACGTGACGCTCGGTAAAACTGCTCGTGGGTGAGGGCCTGCATGCACTTCCAGGCCCAGTAGGCCGCCTTCTTGCCGAACTTCTCCTGGATGTTCCGTCGCATATGCCAGGCACAGTAAGTGTGGGTAGCGCCGGGCAAGTGTCTTACCAAAGCCTTGACCAGGCCAGCTTCTCTGTCTGACACAATGACTGCACCTGCAGAACGTGCTGTGGGGTAAGCTCGTGTCGAATTCTCTCAAAACCACATCCATGTTTCCTCGTTCTCACTAGACACCAGTGCCCAGGCCATGGAGCATGCATGGTTGTTCGCGTCCAAAAAAATTGCGCGACCAGCATCACTTGCTTGTGGCCATTCTTCAGGAAGGTGCCATCCATTGTCATGATCCTCCTTGAGTAGTCCCACCCAAGGCGGGTGACCCTAGGCATCACAAACACCAAATTGAACTTGTTTTGTGCATCCATCTCCGTGAATGCATGCGTTCTTGGATCAACGCATTTTAGCTACACACCCACGAACACAAAAATTGTCAAACTTTGCATTGGGGAAGGAAAACTTGAGGTGAAGAGCAATGCGGGACCTGTGATGTTGTGATTTGTGACGTTCTTGTCGACCTGTACAGATTACTGTGACTACTCGGCCGTGTCCATGCGGACCCTGGTGGCACCGGTGCGTCATCTGGTGGCAGACTACCAGCTTGAAGCTGACCGACGACCGTTCCAGAGCTCTGGACGCTACCCGGGACCTCCTGCAGTTTTTCTACAGCCCGAAGGAGTTTATCGGTGAGCTAGCTTGTGTGACTGTGGCCCAGTGGTCTTCACTAGGCCATTTAACTTCGAGAAGTCCAGTTCAGCTCTCCCTGACTACAATTACAGTTTTAATGTGATTGCAGCCAGATATGCAATCTAACATGTCAGCAACATGGATTGCAAGAATCCGCCTAGGTGGCAGATTAGAGATTGCTGCAGTGTGCCTGGGTAGCAGATCAGTTCCCTTTGTGTCCTGAGTATATCAGCCCACTTGGGCTCATTCATCGATCACTCATTCAGAAGTTCCACCTTCTTTCAGACATGGTATCAGAGCACAGACACCGATCTCAGGGCCACCTTAGCAACTTCTGCATTGCCTCCCTCATCAAGGCCAGGGTTTTTTCACCCTTGCCTCTATCACAAGGAGTCCTCTCTACGTCTCATCCTGTGTGGTATTCTGCTTGCCACCCAACTCAGATTCCTCTCTGTCCTTCACATCTCCCTCAACACCGCCCTCCATTTCAACATGGCCTCAGTTGCAGCTGTCACCGGCGCCCTGTTGGCATCCCTAAGCTCACCACCAAACGCGACGGTACCAACAACTACAATCTGTGGGCGTTTAGCATCTCTACGTACTTCAAAACGACCCGCATCGATGGTATTTTGCTCCACAAAATCATCACAGGTGAGGGCAGTGGCGTCAAACCTGCCAAGGACAGCTCAGACCACGAGAAGTGGGAGTTTGCCAAGGACAAAGCTCTCATGTCTCTCTTGGCAACCTGCGACTCTGCGATACACAACGACATTCGAGCAATGGGTGAAAGTGCCAAGGCAGTTTGAGACTACCTCAAGGAGCGCTTTGATGTTTGCACTTCAACCTCTTGCGGCATCAGAATTGTCTCCCTCTTCCATGTCCCATTCGACACCTTTCCGAACATATGTGGCTACGTTGCTGCTTGCACCACTATTGCTGCAAATCTCAAAGCAATGAGCATTGACCTTCCTGAAGCTGTGGTGTGTGCGGGCATCATCCACGGCCTTCCTTCTCGCTTTGAGGTGATCCGCCAAATGCTTCTTCAACTTCCTGTCGCAGAACTGACAGTCAACAACATCTCTCCAAAGCTCGCAGCCGCTGAACAAGACTATAACACAAAGACGCACCAGCCGGCAGCCCTAGCTGCTGTGCTTCATGCCCCTCTCCCCTCCTCAACGCTGCCAACCTCGTCCTCTCCTCAGGTTCATCTTACTACAGGGCCCGACAAGTTCCCTCCCTGTCAGTACAAGCCACTCTCAGGGCCCCATGCAGGCAAGGTTTGTGGTGGACGCAACCACCCTCAAGGTGCCTGCGACCATTTCAAGACAGACCAGTGGCTTGCCCAACATCCCGGCAAAACCTATGCTGAAAGACCGAATTGGCGTGCTGAGGCGCGCAAGGCTCTTGCGAGCCGTTTTGGAGCACTTGAACGTGGTAGTGTGACACATGTATCTACACCTAGCTTGAATACTCTCACCACTCGCATCCCTCCCGATACAAGTGTTGCCACAATGTACACTGCCGATAAAACCGGATTCGACATCTACTCCTTGTCCTCTCCCTCCCCCACTTTGATTTCCGACTCTTTCACGGAGCAAATCCTTGATTGTGGAGCTACCTTGCATTCTCTCAAGGATGCAGACAGTACCACTCCTCTCCAGCCCCCCGTTCCTGTTTCCGGTGCCACTACGGACATGGTTGTCGAATTTCGCGCTCGTGCAACTCTTGCCTCTCCAGCCTCCATTCATGGTCAGGTCACTGGCCTCCACCTTCCTTCATTTCGCACCAACCTCCTTTCAGTCGGCAAGCTACAACAAGAAGGAGTGCGCGTCCATTTTCCTGCGTTTGGCACTCAAGCCCATCTCTCAACCTCAACTGGTCGTCACCTTGCCACCTTTCACCTTCACAACAACCTCTACCGCATCCGTGTACCTCTCATCACGCATCCTTCTTCACATGCACTCACGACAACCACCGTCGTTTCTTGTCCATGTCGCAATCTCTCCCACCCTCTCATCCTCCATCATCATCGTCTTTGTCACCCATGTTTCACCACTTTGCAGAAGCTATCCTCTTACAACATGGTCCTCGGACTTCTGTAGCTTCCTCCTCTCCCACCTCTGTCTGCACCACCTTGCACCGCTTGTGTTCAAGGCAAACTTCGTGCGGCTTCTCACCCTCCCAAGCCCTCTCGTGCTCCTCGGCCTCTTGACATTGTCCACCTTGATCTTGTCGGCCCTATTCGCCCCGTGTCCCATACGAACCACTCGTTCTTTCTCACGATTGTTGACGATCACTCTCGGTTTGGCATGGCCATCCCTCTCCACTCCAAATCTGACGCCCACACTGCCTTCATCACTTGGGCCAACCAAGCTTCTGCCCGGTTTGGCTGCTCCATCGGTCGTCTGTGGTCCGATCGTGGCGGTGAATTTCTGTCCTGTGTTCTCGCAGATTACTGCGCCATCTGCGGCATTGATCACCAAGTGATGGTCCCAGAATCTCCTGAACAAAACGGAGTGGCTGAACGTCGTAACCAGACCCTTCTCAACATCGTCAGCACCCTTCTTGCCCATCCCGCCGCACCTCACGACTACTGGACGTACGCTCTCCTCTACGCTTCACACGTGCAGAATTTCTACCCCTCCTCTCTCCTTGCCAACTGCACTCCCGCGGAAGCATGGACAGAGTCCAAATCCGACGTCTCCAACCTTCGTGTTTGGGGTTCCAAGGCTTATGTCCTTCTCAACAAATGACAACGCTCTCAGCAAACCACATCCAAGATCGATCCTACAGCTGTTCCGTGTGTTTTTTTTGGCTTTGCGCCACACTCTACTGGGTATACTTTCCTTGACCCTGCAACTGGCCAAGAGATCTGCAATGTGGACGTTTGCTTCGACAAAACCTGTCCCAATTTTCTCCACCAACAATCCGACCCCCCGCCCCTTGACTGGGTGTACTTTGGCCTCTCTCCCTCCACCCTGCCACAAGTCTCCTCACCATCATCCTCCCCTCCCCTTTCCTATGCCCCTTCAACGCCTCCTGCTAATGACCCTTCTACTCCACTTTCTTCCACATCTACAGCTGCTCCACCCCCACCTCCTCCGCTTCCTCTCTTCCCCCCTCCCACTCTTCCCAACCTGCCCTCCTCTGATTTCTCTCTTCCACCCTCTCTCCGTCCATCTCCAGCAGACTCCTCCCCCTCATCTGCTCCTCCACCTCCGCCTCCACCTCCGCCTCCGCCTCCGCCTCCGCCCCCTCAACCCTCTCCCTCCTCCTCCTCCCCTCCACCTCCCTCCACACTGCGACGTTCTGAACGCATCCTTGCCAAACAACTACTCCGCTCTTCCTCTAGTCCCTCTCTTCCTCGTCTACCTTCAGGGGGTGATCTTGCTCTTCAAGAAGATAGACAAGAAGAGGTTGTAAGCATGCTCTCCACACACACTCCCCTCCCTTGCTGGCTTTCCATGGGTCCTTTGGCATCTGACCTCACGCACACCAATCTCCCTTGCCTCCTTTGCGCTCCACGCACCAACCAGCACGCCATTCTCAGCACCACAGTTCACAAACAGCAACAGATTCCAGTGTCAACCACTTTTGAAGAAGCCATGGTTGGTCCACATGCAAAGGAGTGGAAAAGAGCAATCGAGAGTGAGCTCCATGCATTTCAAGTGACCAACACCTACATTGAGGAGCCAAGACCCTCCACGGCAAACGTCGTGAAAGGGATGTGGCTCTTCCGCGAGAAAATGTTTCTCGGCAAACCTGTCGAGTTCAAAGCGCGCTACGTTGCAAAGGGGTACTCTCAAAACAAAGGCATTGACTTCTTCGAAACCTACTCTCCAACAGCCAAGTTAACTACGATTAGAGCTCTCTTCCACATCGCTGCATCACGTGACATGGATTTGCATGAAATGGATGTATCAACTGCCTTCCTCCAAGGCGATCTGCATGAGACCATCTACCTTGAGTGTCCGAAGGGCTACCACCCGTCCTCTCCAAACAACGTTTGGCGCCTCCAACGGCCAGTCTATGGCCTAAAGCAGTTGCCCCAAGAGTGGCATGCAAAGCTTTGAAACACTCTCATCAACCTTGGCTTTCATCCATCCCAATCTGATGCAAGTCTCTTCCTTCGCAAATCCACATCCGGTTGCTACATTCTTGCATACGTTGACGACATGACGCTTGCATCAGACAACCTTGATGACCTCACTACCCTCAAGGAAGCACTCATGCAACGCTTTCAAATGAAAGACCTCGGTGAACTCACTCAATACCTCAGGATGGAGGTGCGTCGTGACCAAGCAGCGCGCACCATCACTCTTTCTCAAGAGTCCTATGTCAACTCAATTCTCACTCGCTTTGGACATGAAGCATGCAACGACACGACAACTCCAATGGCAGCCGACCAGAACCTCACTGCACTGGCTGTTCCGACAACTCAGCCCTCCTCTCAACCCTATCCTGAACTTGTGGGCTCCCTCATGTACGCTATGATCTGCAGTCGTCCAGACCTTGCGCATCCACTCAGTGTTCTTTCTCGCTTTGTCACCCAAGGACGGTTTTCAGATACACATTGGAAGGCTGCCAAGAGAGTCCTTTGGTACCTTCAAGCGACAAAGACCTATGGATTCACGCTCGGCGGTACCAACCCCATCTTCCTACAAGGCTTCACCGACTCGTCCTGGACAGATGATCAAGCTGAACGCCGCTCCACCCAAGGCTATGCTTTCCACCTTGGTTCAGGACTCATCAGTTGGCGCTCCACCCGCTCCTCCTCAGTCTCTCTCTCGTCGTGTGAAGCAGAATTGTATGCCAGCACAATGGCTACACAAGAGGCAAAGTGGCTTCGCCACTTGCTCTACAAACTTGGACACCCACAACCTGCACCGTTCTTATGGTGTCACAATCTAAACACCATCGCACTCACGAAAGACCCTGTTTATCAGTCACGAACTAAACACATCGAGCTCCGTTACTTCTTCATGTGTCAGCTCGTACAAGCTGGTGAACTTTTGGTTCGCCAGGTCACTTCTCATGACAACATCGCCGACATCTTCACTAAGGCGCTACCTCGTGAACAACATCAAAAGCTATTGACTCGTCTTGGACTCCATGCCCCTTCGGGAGACGTTCTGAGCCTTCTGGGCTTCTACGGGGTGTGTCTGACTATGGCCCAGTCGTCTTCACTGGGTCATTTGATTATGAGAAGTCTAGTTTAGCTCTCCCTGACTACAATCATAGTTTTACTGTGATTGCAGTCAGATATGCAATCTAACATGTCAGCAACATGGATTGCAAGAATCCGCCTAGGTGGCAGATTAGATATTGCTGCAGTGTGCCTAGGTAGCAGATCAGTCCCCTCTCTGTCCTGAGTGTATCAGCCCACTTGGGCTCATTCATCTATCACTCATTCAGAAGTTCCACCTTCTTTCAGACATGGTATCAGAGCAGAGACACTGATCTCAGGCCGCCTTAGCAACTTCTGCGTTGCCTCCCTCATCAAGGCCAGGGTTTCTTCACCCTTGCCTCTATCACAAGGAGTCCTCTCTACATTTCATCCTGTGTGGTATTCTGCTTGCCACCCAACTCAGATTCCTCTATGTCCTTCACATCTCCCTCAACACCGACCTCCATTTCAACATGGCCTCAGTTGTAGCTGTTACCGGCGCCCTTGTTGACATCCCTAAGCTCACCACCAAACGCGACGGCACCAACAACTACAATCTGTGGGCGTTTAACATCTCTACGTACTTCAAAACGACCCGCATCGATGGTGTTTTGCTCCACAAAATCATCACAGGTGTGGGTAGTGGCGTCAAACCTGCCAAGGACAGCTCAGACCACGAGAAGTGGGAGTTTGCCAAGGACAACGCTCTCATGTCTCTCTTGGCAACCTGCGACTCTGCGATACACAACGACATTCGAGCAATGGGTGAAAGTGCCAAGGCAGTTTGGGACTACCTCAAGGAGCGCATTGATGCTTGCACTTCAACCTCTTGCGGCATCAAATTTGTCTCCCTCTTCCATATCCCATTCAACACCTTTCCCGACATAGGTGGCTACGTTGCTGCTTGCACCACTATTGCTGCAAATCTCAAAGCAATGAGCATTGACCTTCCTGAAGCTGTGGTGTGTGCGGGCATCATCCACGGCCTTCCTTCTCGCTTCGAGGTGATCCCCCAAATGCTTCTTCAACTTCCTGTCGCAGAACTGACAGTCAATAACATCTCTCCAAAGCTCGCAGCCGCTGAACAAGAGTACAACACAAAGACGCACCAGCCGGCAGCCCTAGCTGCTGTGCTTCATGCCCCTCTCCCCTCCTCAGCACTGCCGACCTTGTCCTCTCCTCAGGTTCATCTTACTACAGGGCCCAACAAGTTCCCTCCCTGTCAGTACAAGCCACTCTCAGGGCCCCATACAGGCA
The DNA here is from genome assembly GCA_023375785.1 of Penium margaritaceum. Lineage (NCBI taxonomy): Eukaryota > Viridiplantae > Streptophyta > Zygnematophyceae > Desmidiales > Peniaceae > Penium > Penium margaritaceum. Next base: position 93,778 of record SZWC01001556.1, read on the forward strand.
AGGTTTCTAGTGGACGCAACCACCCTCAAGGTACCTGCGACCATTTCAAGACAGACCAGTGGCTTGCCCAACATCCTGACAAGACCTATGCTAAAAGACCGAACTGGCGTGCTGAGGTGCGCAAGGCTCGTGCGAGCCATTTTGGAGCACTCGAACGTAGTAGTGTGACACCTGTATCTACACCTAGCTTGAATACTCTCGCCACTCGCATCCTTCCCGATACAAGTGTTGCCACAATGTACATAGCCGATGAAACCGGATTCGACATCTACTCCTTGTCCTCTCCCTCCCCCACTTTGACTTCCAACTCGTTCACGGGGCAAACTCTTCATTGTGGAGCTACCTCACATTCTCTCAAGGGTACAGAGAGCACCACTCCTCTCCAGTCCCCCGTTCCTTGGCGAGGCATGCACAGGCCCCGGCGCTGATCCGAGCGGGGTCTGGGACCTAGCATTATCCCTGCTTGCTACAGAGATGCAAGCCACCGGCACCGCACACATCCATGCCTTTCACTCCCTTTGTCAGGGGCCTGCCGAGCCTGCAGCCGACTACTGGCGACGTGCCATGCACATCTATACGCGCCTTGGGACCTCAGGAGGTACACAGTTGTGAGAGTTGCGCACTATCATGCTCGGAGTTCACCTTGAGCACACTGACATCTTCATGAGGTACTGGGACACCGTGCTTGAGTCTTTTTGGGCCTCACTACAGCTTCTTCCTTGGGGACACCAGCTCTTCCTCCAGGTGACTTCCGCCCGTGAGGCAGCCATGGCCCATCAGGAGTCTTCCATTGTTGCAGCAGTCTTTACGTCACCACCGACGTTCCTCCTACAGAATCCTTCCCCATCCTCTATCACGTCCTCCTCCTCCCCTTCCACCTCAATTACACTGACTCAGATAGAGGGTGTTGCAGTAGTAACACAGGAGAAGAAAAGGGGATGGAGGCGCGGCTTGGGACAGCAACAATCGCAGCAACAGCCGTCATCGGGCAGTAGCAGTGGACACTCCGTTCACTACTACAACTGTGGAGGCGCCCATTGCTACAACGCGTGCCAGCATCCGCTCGACTGGGTGCAAATTACTCGCAGGCTCCAGGCTGCGCACGCACTACGGTCCACATCGAGCAACACATCCTCCGGGCGCGCGGCAACCACGACCGCAGTAGTTCCTGCTTCACCACCGACGACCAGCGGCGACCCAGACCCACGTGACCGCACCATCACCAAGCTCCAACACCTTTTGGCGCTTTTTTTTCAAGGAGGTGCGAATGTGTTGTCACAACCGGGTGGTTCATGGACTGTCCATTCGCCTGTTCTTGTGCCTCGGGATGATTCCTGTGGGGGGACACAGTCGGCATGTGATGAAGATGGGCTTGAAAGTACGGATTGGATTCATGAGTCTCACCTTTGTGCCCTTCGTCGTTCCTCCCCACCTGTTGCCCAGTGGCCGTCTGAGGCCGAGTGTTCCATTGCTCGTTATACAATGATATCCTCTAGTCGTGATTCCAGTGGCACTTGGATCATCGCTTCCGGTGCCACTCATCACATAACCTGTCGTCGTAGTGATTTTGTTGTTCTCGGCCCTCTTGCGTCTGTTTGTTCTGTCCACAGAGGCTCTGGTCAGTCCTAGCCAGTCAAGGGTGTTGGGGTCGTATGTTTTGATGGCCCATCTGGCCCCCTGTATCTTTCCGAGATGATGTTTGTGCCTGCCCTTGAGCTCAGTTTGTTTTCTGTACGTGCTTGCACACCGATGGGACTCTCTATGGAGCACACTGCAGAGTCCGCGACTGTGACTGCTATTGACACTCGTAGCATTGTTCTTCGTGCCTCTGTTGTGGATGATGTGTACCGTGTCTCTCCGACCTCTGCTCCTTGCTCCTCCTCCCATTTTGCTCGTGTTTTTGTCAATGGTGTTCTGTCTCCTAAGCACCAGCGATTGCTTCATCGCCACCTGTGTCATGTAGGCTCCAACACTATGCCGAAGCTCATTCGGACACAGCCCACCCTCCGTCTTGGTGCGACTTATTTCGAGAAGCCGCCCAAGACCGACTCTCTCTTCTGCGCTCAGGGTAAGATGCATCATTGCACCTATCCTGACTCTCGTTCACGCGCACTTCATCCTCTCGAGTCAGTCCATTCGACCTTCTTGGTCCCCTTCGTGTCGAGTCTCTGTTCGATCAAGGTCGATACTTCTTGACCCTGACTAATATTCACCCGGATGCGGTAGGTCTATAGCCTGTGCCAGAAGATTGACGCTGCTCTTTTGGTTCACCTCTGGCTAGTGATGGTTGAGCGTCAGTCCAGGCACACATTGCACACCCTCCGCTTGGATCACGACGGCGAGTTTCTTGGCAAGATGTACACCTTCTTTGCTGAGCACGGGATTTTTCACCAGGTCTCCGCTCCTGCTACTCCTCAGCAGAATGGTGTTTTAGAGTGTTGGAACCACGCCATGGAGGATGCGGTTCGTGCTATGCGGTCTGAGTGCGGTCTTCCGGAGTCCTTCGCTTTTGAAGGCTTTGCCTACATGACTTGGGTCCAGAAACGCCTCCCGCACGGTCCTCTTCTTGACCACGTCACACCGTATGAGCTTTGGTTTGGCCACCATACTAACCTGCACCTCGCTCGCGTCTGGGGATCCTTGGCTTCTGTGTGGTACACTGAGGACCTGTAGGGGTCCAAGGTCTCATCGCGGGGTTGCTTGTGTGCCTTCGTCACCATCTTTATGCGGTCAAAGGCATGGCGTTTTTGGGATCCTGTCTGTCGATGCATTATTGAGTCACGCGATGCGCTCTTTTTTTAGTCCCTCACCTACCGTGATCTGACTTCGAACATGTCGCTCTCCGTCACACATGTTCTTATGTGTCAGATTTCTCAACTGATGGGGGAGTCTGCGCCTGTGAGCACCGCTTGCCAGGCTCATGTGTCCGTTCGAGCTCCCTCCACTTCTCCAGCTCTTGATGACCGAGCGATCATCGCTGTCGATCCAGAGATCTCTCCAGTACCGCCGGCATCTACCCCTGTCCCCTTGCAACCCACAGGTACCCTTGATCCTGCACCTGTGCGTACTTCTGTGACCGTACCTATGTCCGTCCGTACTCTTGCCTCTGTGCATGGACCTACCTCACCTTCTCCTACTGTCACACCAAGCCCCATGTCTCCCCCACTCGCATCTCCTCGTACGGTATCACCAGCTCTCTTGCCTCAACCCTACCCAGCTGTGATTGTGCCCGTTCCTGAGGTGCGTCCCTCAACCTCAGGTTACTCCCGTGAGCCCGGTGGCCGTCTTCAACCAGTAGACTCCGGCGCTTAGCGAGTGCCTGGCCCCGCACCCAGGCGCTCCACTCACAGCATCATGAGTGGTGATTCCGGAACGAAGGCCGTAGGCCAAAGTGTCTGTACTGATCACACAGAGGTACATCCAGCGTGTCCCATAGGGCACGACCTCATCACTCGCAACTTTCATATCACTTGTGATGCAGCAGCCGATCTTGTGATCATCAGACCTAGCACTAAGGCATGCGCTCTTGACACGCAGAGCTCTCCCTCTATGGCGCCTGACCCGGGCACACTGAGGGAAGCTCTCTCGTCATAGGAAGCTGACGCTTGGCGTGCCGCCTATGAGGATGAGCTTTGCGCCATCCGAGAGCACGGAGTTTACGAGCTAGTCGACCTTCCACCTGGGAGGAAGGCTATTCAGGTCAAGTGGGTCTTTTGCACGAAAGTGATGCTGGATGGCTCATTCGAACGCCACAAGGCTCGCTTGGTCGTCAAGGGGTACTCTAATATTGAGGGCATCGATTACACTGACACCTCTGCCCTTGTCGGCCGCATGACCTCAGCTTGAGCTCTATTCCGTGTAGTGGCTCACCATGACTAAGAACTGCACCAGATGGATGTGAACAATGTGTTCCTCCATGGCTCTCATGATGAGGACATTTACTTCCCTCAGCCACCCGGCTTTGAGGACGGTAACAAGGTCTGGCGCTTGCGCAATTCCTTGTACGGCCTCAAGTAGTCTCCTCACTGTTGGAACCAAGAGATCACTTGCACCCTAACTCGTGCGGGGTATGTACAGAGCGAGGCACATCCCTCTCTCTTTATGCGACAATCGCCTGAGCGATTCACCGCCATCCTGGTCTATGTCGACAACCTTTTGATTGCATCTCCTTCTCTAGAGGCCGTGAAAGAGGCCAAGGTTATCCTCCGGACTGCCTACAATATGAAGGACCTTGGTCTTGCAGCGGTGTTTCTTGGGATGGAGATCGTGTGAGACAGCAGATGTCGTACTCTACTACTGCATCAGGCCAAATACCCACGTGTTGTGGGAGGGCGCTATAGTAATCTCCTCGGTGCAGTGCACACGGCTTCCACACCTCTCACGTCTAACGAGCAGGATGCCCTAAAGGTAGACAATCCCATACACCTGGGGGAGACAGTGGATGTGACTCTGTACCTCTATCTCATCGGATCTCTGATGTACCTGGCGACTACCACACGTCCTGACATCGCATTTGCCGTCAACCTCCTTTCCCAGTTTTTGCATGCTCCACGCGCTAGAGCCCTTCACGCGGCTATGTGAATGGTGCGGTACGTGGTCTCCACACCGTACCTTGGACTCTGCTTTTGTCGGCAGTGTTCGGTGGTCCTTGACGGCTACACCGACAGCGACTGGGCCTGGAGCCCAGATGGACATAGTCGCACTAGTGACGTGTTCCTGCTCGGTGGGACCATTCTGTCCTGGCGCAGCAGGAAGCAGGGCTGCATTGCATGTGGCTCATCTAAGGTAGAGTACATTGCTCTGGGTACAGGGGCTGTTGAGGCGGTAAGGCTGTAGTGCATGTTCCTTGATCTTGGCCAGTCTGTACCCGTCATTGTGCATCGTTGCAACAACCAGAGTGCTCTTGCCACTGCGGAGAAATTTGGTGTCTTTCATGCTCCCACAAAGCACGTTGTGGTTCAGCATCACTTTGTGCGTGATCTGATGGAGAGACACGTGATCTGTGTCATTTGGTTTGGCACTGACAAACAACGTGCTCAATTCTTTACGAAGGCACTAGAATGCAGAAAGTTCGTGGTGGCCATTCCATCTGTTAGGCTTTGCCCCTTGCCTAGATGTGGTTGAGTGTGGGATGTGTATGTGTCCGTGTCACAGTTTTCGTTGCACTCGTTGTTCTCGTCTCAGTTTTGCACGTGTATGGAGATGCTTACCATCTAGTCATGGGGGAGTGTTGTGATTTGTGACGTTCTTATCGACATGTAAAGTTTACTGTGACCACTCGGTCGTGTCCATACTCGTGCAGATCCCTGATGCAGACCCTAGCGTAATCGGTGCGTCATCTGGTGGCAGACTTCCAGCTTACAGCTAACCAGCAACCGTTCCAGAGCTCTGGACGCTACTTGGGACCTCCAATAGTTTTTTCTGCACCACGCAGGAGTTTATTGGTGGACTGGCCGTGGGCCCGATTTGCACGTTTTTGCATTGTGTGTCCACCGTTTGCTGCCGGATGCATGCATGTGACCAGTCGTAGCGTCCGTCTTTTGTTCCTACACGTCTAGGTTCAGACGGCATAGCGTATTGACATGTTAGGGCAAAGTTACGGCCAAAACAGTGGTCTTGGGCCGGTTGTAGGATAAATCTTGCACTGCCGCGTACGACACCCGCCTTGCGCCGCGACAGGTACTTATGCCATGGACCTGTCATTTGTCATCTCTCTCTACAAATGTTGTTGAAGCATTCTGACACTTTGCCTTGTGACTCCTAGCCAGACCCTTGCCGTTGTGTGCACGACTTGTGACTGTCGTCACCGTGTGACTAGGCACTGACGCCTAGTCAGCGGCGGTGTCGCTAGGAAGCTTCCACGCATCTTCTCAGGCAACATAACATACCTCTTGATAGAGCGCTGGAAACATAGCCCATGGTTTTGCCTTTGTGCCCATGAGTTGGGCCTAAGCCAGTGATTTTGCACGGTACAGCGCACATTTGGCCACCTCAATTCACGCGGCTTCCTTAATGATGGCTCTCAGCGCCGCCGGAGGTGTTGTCAGATCCTACGCCATTTGCGACAATATGTGCCTTGCAATCCACCTGGTCGTTCGGGCGGGGCTCCCACGGCCAATGATAACCCTCTGTATATATGTATATATATTTGTGCATATGTGCCCTCGGGTGTACAGTGCATGAGGACTCGGCAGTCGGTGGTGATCCACGCTGATAGCGGAGACACGCGCTCGCCAAGCCTGTCACGTGGCGGCGTCACTCCCTTGTCTCGCACGCTCCGCCGGCCGTCGACCCTTGCCTGCCCCCGTTAGCAGACCTATTTGTGTCCTTGAGATTCACGTGGCATACTATGCTTGCTGTGATGCGCGGCCTAGATTCGACCCCAACTTGCATGTCTGGTTTAGGTCTCCTTATTTCTGACCTAGGATGTGACTTCGCAGGTGCGATCGCACCTTTTCTGGGTACAGGGCGATTTCGCCCTTGCACCCTGTCGAGCGGTGGCGAGCTTCGCTCGCCGCCGATGGGTGAGACTCGACTAGCGAGTCTCACCCGTAACAAGGGGGCTCACTTGTTACTAGAGCACTTGTAGTAAATCTGTGACTTCGCACTAGGGTTTTGGAGCTGAAGTGCTCCACACTTAAACGAAACGAAGCGCCGTTGGTCCCATTCAATCCATATGGTTCTTCTCAGCCAATAGTCGAGGTGCAGTTGTGGCCTTCTATGACATGGGAGAGTTTCACCGCCCCCAGCTTGGAAGATACAACTGCGCATACGTTCCACGCGCATTCACGTCTCACAGCCTCCACGCAGCGTACGTCGATCCGGCCATGCTCGCTATGCACCCACTGAAGGCCGAAGGAGTTTGCTGTGGCGTGGTCCTTGATTGGCGCACTGCAGGTAGCCATATTGCGGAACTTTTCGCCCTCGACGAGCTCGTCACCTTCTGCCTTGTGTTTCTTTGTCGTGCCGTCGGGGAAGCTGTCTAACGTACTTGGAAAAGGACAGGACAGATAGTTTGGCAAGCATTCAGTTTATGTCATAGCGGGTTTGAAACTGTGGGCGGGCACCAAGTAGGACACAACATACGGCAACATGTGCGTAAACAAGTGTGAAGTTCGCACATCCTGTACAGCGGACATACGATGCCACATGACAAAAACAGACATTAAAAAATGGGAGACATGTATTACCAGTGGAGCCACTAGGATAGATAACACGGTGCCTTGCCTAGGACTGTGTGTAAGGTGGAGACTCGGTCTGGTCCGGGGAGCTTGGCTCCATTCGAAACAATCGTATGTTCTCCGCAGCTTCATCTTACAACCGTCTTTCCCAGTCCTCATAGTCCCGATCTCTGTTCAGCCAAAAGAAGAGTTCTACTTCGACACCTTATTCACGGTTGAAAACGTGGTGTGTTGGACTCTGGGGCTCAGCTGGAACCAGCGGTGGAAGAACTCCATGCTCAAGACGCCGATATGCACGTTGCTCAGTTGGTGGTGCAGCGAGTGCTGGTGATGCAGCGGGTTGTGCAACTGGTCGTGCAGCGTGTCGCGCAACGGGTCATGCAGCGGGTTGTGGAGCGGGTGGTGCAGCGGGATGTGTAGCGTGTGGTGCAGCGGGCGGTGCAACCGATGGTGCAGCAGGACGTCCAGCAGGTGGTGTAGCAAGTTGTGCACCGAGTGGTGGAGCAGGTCATGCAACGGGTCGTACAGTGCGTGATGCCACAGGTCGTGCAGCGGGTGGTGCAGCGGGCGTCGGCTCGGCGGGTAGTGCATCCGGCGGCGCAACATCCACGCCAGTGGGACACCATCTCGCCGCCATCAGTGGGTTCTTTTGTCCATGATTACGCCGCCTTGAGTCTGAAGGACGAGACAGAGTTGTCGTGCATGTTGCCGGCAAGGAAACATGACGGGGAGGTAGGAACCGTGGCACGCGAAACTGAGACACCACGAGCAACCCACCCTGGCTGGCGGAGATTGCCCATCCTCGTGTAAGTGGGCCTAGCGGATGTGACAGCGGGGCAGTTGTATGACGTAGTGCCTTGGCACATGAGATGGGTGGGCGAGTGGGCGGCCTTATGGAATCTGTACGCACCGGTCGGGCGGAGGCAGACGCCTCCGCGCTCCGGGCACTGCCCAGGGTCTGGGGCGCCATTGCGCCAAGAGTGGGTACATTGGCATCTTCTAGGCACAACATATTGCTCACTTACCCTGCAATTCAACTCACCTCGCTTGACCAGGAGAGAGAGCGCCATGTTGACGCTCCACCGCAAACACACCAATCCTCGACATCGTCGCGGCTGTGCACCGGAGAAGCCAAAATGAAACGAACACTCTGGGGGGGGGAGGGTCGCTACCCACCGTCCATGCTCACGCTGAAGCTCACTCTCCCCAATGCATGTCGGGGACCATTACAACGTACGTGGATGGGTTATGCAGCCAATCCGCATGCAATACACTCGTGGGACAGGGGACAGAGCTGAATGGAGCGCCTCCATTTCCGCAAATGCAGGTTCGGGAGCCACGCTGGCATCTGCTCATGCAGGCCGTGTTTTATCCATTGTATTGTTTACGTGTGTACGTAACGTCAGCATTGAGAAAATGCGTGGAAGCTTCCTAGCAACACAGCCGCTGACTAGGCGTCAGTGCCTGGTCAGACGATGATGACAGTCACAAGTCGTGCACACGACGGCAAGGGTTTGATGGGAGACACAAGACAAAGTGTCAGAATGCTTCAATAGCATATGCAGAGAGAGATCACAAATGATAGGTCCAAGGCATAAATACCTGCCGTGGCGCACGGTGGGTGTCGCACGCGGCAGTCCAAGAGCTGTCCTAAAACCGGCCCAAAATCACTGTTTTGGTCGTAACTCAGCGCACACATGTCAGAATGCTACGCCGTCTAAACCTAGACGTGCATGATCAGAAGATAGACGCTACGACTGGTCAGATGCATGCATCCATCATCAGACGGTGGACATACAATGCAAAAACATGCAAATAGGGCTCATGGTCAGTCTGCCGAAAGACGCCTCCAAGCTGTAGAAAGGACAGCAGAGAGTCCCGGCAACATCTGGGGCTCTGGAAAGGTAGTCGGCCAGCTCCAAGCCGGTAGTCCGCCGCGAGTCGTCGCACCGGTGTCACCAGGGCCTGCCTCAGGGATGTGCACGAGTATGGACACGACGGAGTGGTCACAGTAAACTGTACACAAACGTCACAAATCACAACACTCCCCCATCACCCGATGGTACGCATGTCCATACACGTGGAGCACTAGTACAAACACAATAGTGAGTGACACAAACAGATGAGGCACAGACGCATGTCCCACACTCAACCACCCTCAAGCATGGGGTGAAGCCCAACAGAACAAATGGCCAATAGGAACTTTCCGCGAGCTAGTGCCTTCGTCAAGAAATCAGCACGCTGCATATCGATGCAAACCCACATGATGGAGATCACGCGTCGCTCTACCAGATCACGAACGAAGTGATGCTCAACCGCAATGTGCTTTGTGCGAGCATGAAAGACACCGGAGTTCTCCGCAATAGCGAGAGCACTCTGGTTGTCGCAACGCAGCACAATGGCAGGTACCGGTTGCCCAAGCTCAAGAAACAAGCGCTGCAGCCAAACTGCCTCAGCAGCCCCTGAGCAAAGCAACATACTCTGCCTCCGACGAACTACGTGCGATGCAGCGCTGCTTCCCGCTTTGCCAAGACAGAGCGGTACCACCGAGTAGAAACGTGTAGCCAGTACGGCTGCACCCATCTGGGCTCCAAGCCCAGTCGCTGTCGGTATAGCCGTCAGGGACCACCAAACACTGTCGACGAAAACAGAGTCTGAGGTACGGCGTGGAGACCACGTACCACACCACTCACATAACCGCATGGAGGGCTCGCGTACGTGGGACCTACGAGAACTAAGCAAGGAGGTTGACGGCGAACGCGATGTAAGGACGCGTGGTAGTGGCTAGGTACATCAGAGATCCGATGAGACGGAAATACAAGGTCACGTCCACTGTCTCCCCCAGCTGTGTAGGGTCATCCACCTTCAGGGCATCCTGCCCATCGAGTGTGAGAGGTGTGGAAGCAAAGGGCACTGCACCAAGGAGATCGCTGAAGCGCTCCCCTAGGACTCGTGCGTATTGGGCCTGATGTCACAATAGTGTCCGATGTGTGCGATCTCTCACGATCTCCATACCGAGAAACACCGATGCAGGATCGAGGTCCTTCATCCTGTAGGCAGTCTCCAGGACAGCCTTGGCCTCCTTCATGGCCTCCAGGGATGGAGACGCGATCAAAAGGTCATCGATATAGACCAGGATGGCGGTGAACCGCTCGGGTGTCGGTAGGATGAAAAGAGAGGGAACTAGCTCACTTTGTACGTATCCGGCACGAGTCAAAGTGCCGGTGATCTCCTCGTTCCAACACCGCGGAGACTGCTTGCGGCCGTACAAGGACTTGCGCAAGTGCCAGACCTTGTCACCCTCCTCAAAGCCCGGTGGCTGAGCCATGTAAATTTCCTCATCCAGAGAGCCATGGAGGAACACATTGTTCACATCCATCAGGTGCAGTTCCCAATCATGCTGAGCCACTACACCGAACAGAGCTCGAGCTGAGGTCATGCGACCGACAGGGGTAAAAGTGTCTGTGTAATCGACTCCCTCAATCTGAGAGTACCCCTTGATGACCAAGCGGGCCTTGTAGCACTCCAGTGAGCCATCCGGACGGTGGAGCCATCCAGCTTCACCTTCTTGCGAAAGACCCACTTAACCTGAATAGCCTTCCTCCTAGGAGGAAGGTCGACAAGCTCGTAGACTCTGTGCTCTTGGATAGCGCGAAGCTCATCCTCACAGGCAACACGCCAAGCGTCAGCATCCTCTGATGAGAGAGCCTCCCTCAGTGTGCCTGGGTCGAGCGCCATAGAGGGAGAACTCTGTGTGGCAAGTGCACACGCCTCAGTGCTGGGCCTGATGACCACGAGATCAGCTGCTGCGTCACAGGCGATATGGAACTCGCGAGTAACGAGGTCGTGCCCTACCGGGCACGCTGGATGTACCTCTGTGAGCTCAGTGTGCACACTCAGGCCTAGGGCCTTTGTGCCGGGGTCACCACTCGCGATGCTGCGAGAGGAGCGCCTGGGTCCAGGGCCGGACGCTCGCTGAGCTCCGGAATCCAGTGGTCGAAGACGGCCACCGGGCTCACGGGAGTAACCTAAGGTCGAGGGACGCACCTCAGGCTCAGGGACAAGTGCAACAATAGCTGGTGAGGGCTAAGCCGAGGCAGCCGGAGATGCCGTGCAAGGAGATGCGTGTGTGGGGAACACAGGGCTGGGTGTGACAGCTGGAGCAGGCAAGACTGGACCTGACACTGAGGCAGGAGTACCAGCCGACGTAGGAACGGGATTGGGCGAGGCTAGATCAGATACAGAAATAGGGGTGAACCGCACCGTGAAGGTTCCTCCATGGTGCGGTTCCAGCGCTCAGATACACCGTTCTGCTGGGAGGTAGCAGGAGCGGGGACCTGGTGAAAAATCCCGTGCTTGGCAAAGGAGTCCATCTTGCCAAGGAACTCACCGCCGCGATCCGAGCGGAAGGTATGTAGCCTGTGGCGGAACTGACGCTCAACCATCACTAGCCAGAGTCGAACCGCAAGGGCGGCGTCGCTCTTCTGACGCAGGCTGTAGACCCACCGCATCCGGGTAAAGTCATCAGTCAGAGTCAGAACATACCGGCCCCTCTCGGACAGAGACTTGATCGTGGAGAGGGCCAAGAAGGTCTGAGTGAACCAACTCGAGAGGTCGAAGTGCTCAGGAACGAGAGTCAAGGTAGGTGCACCGATGCATCTTCCCCTGAGCACAAAATGACAGTTAGTCTTGGGTGGCTTCTCAAAAGGAGCCACGTTAAGACCGAGAGCGGACTGTGTCTGAATGAGCTTTGACACAATGACGAAGCCCACGTGACACAGACGGCGATGAAGCAACCTCTGGTATTCCGAAGATAGAACTCCAGTGACAAAGACACAACCAGAGGAAGAGGAAGAGCAAGGGGAGGAGGGCCGAGCGATGCGATACAGATCATCAATAATTGAAGCACCCAGGACAACACTACGGGTGTCAATAGCAGTCACAATCGCTCAGTCAGCGGCATGCTCCACAGAGAGACCCATCAAGGTGCAGGCACGCACAGAAAGCAAGCTGAGCTCAAGATCAGGCACAAACAACACGTCGGAAAGGTACAAGGGGCCAGACGAACCATCGAAGCATACAACCCCAATACCATGGACTGGCAAGGACTGACCAGACCCTGTACAAACGGAACAGACAGACGTGACAGGACCAAGAACAACAAAGTGACTACGACGGTACGTCATGTGATGGGTGGCACCAGAATCGAAGATCCAAGTGCCACCGGATTCACGGCTGGTGGACGTCACTGTGCAACGAGCAATGGAACACTCGGCATGAGACGGACGCTGAGCCGTCTCTGGGGAGGGGCGACGCACAACACAAAGATGAGACTCATGAATCCACTCGGTGCAATCAGGCCCATCATCATCACATGCAGACTGTGCTGCCCCACACGCGTCGTCACGAGCCACAAGAAGGGACAAACAAACAGTCTGTGAACCACCCGACGATGACAATACACTCGCACCTCCCTTAAAGCAGAGCGCGAGAAGGTGGCGAAGCTCGGCGATGGTGCGGTCGCGCGGGTCCGGATCGCTGTTGCTCGTCGGTGAGGAGGCAGGAAAAGCTGCAGTCGTGGCCGCCACGCGTCCGGAGGAGGATGCGGGTGACGTGCCAGATGTGGAATGGAGAGCATGAGCAGCCTAGAGCCCACGAGTGATCCGCGCCCAGTCAAGCGGCTGTTGGCACTCTGTGTAGCGATGGGCCCCTCCACAGTTGTAGCAGTGCACACAACTTCCACTGCTACCACTGGATGACGACTGTTGCTGACCTGATCCACCCTTCCTATTCTTCTTCTTCCCCTTCACGGCTGCAGCAACGCCCTGTGTCTACGTGGGTGTAGACAGGGTCAAAGAGGAAGAGGAAGACAAGGAAGTGATGGAGGAGGAAGAGGGAGACTGCACGAGGGAAGATGGTGGTGATGCAATGGCTGCTACAACGAGGGAAGTCTCTTGATGGGCTACGGCTGCCTCGCAGGCTGAGGTCACCTGAAGGAAAAGCTGATGCGCCCAAGAAAGCAGCTGCAGAGTGGCTAAGAAGGGCTCGAGGATAGCATCGCTGTACCGTGTGAAGATGTCAGTGTACTCAAGGCGAACTCCAAGCATAATCGTGCAAAGCGCCCACAACTGTGTGCCTCTTGAGGTCCCCAAGCGCGTGTAGATGCGCATGGCGCGTCACCAGCAATCCGCTACAGGCTCCGCAGGCCCCTCACGGAGTGAATGGAAAGCACGAATGTGTGATGCACGAGTGGCGTGCGTCTCTGCGGCCAGCAGGGATAAGGCTAGATCCCATCCTCCACGGGGATCGGCGCCGATGCCTGTGCCGGCCTCGCCAAGGAAGGGGCAGAAGTCGACGATGGTCTCGCTTGGCATGGCATAGAAGAGTCCGCGCATGGCCTGGGCTGTTGTCAATACCTTTGCTGGGTGTGTAGGCTGGTACGGGCTGTGGTAGTAAGGCCACACTCCCTCAGAAGTAGCCCACACTTGAAACAAGATCTCCAAGCAGTTGAAGCCATCCTCACTGATGTACCGTGGAGGTGGTGCCTCAAAATCCTTGGGCTGCCACTCCGTGGGGAGAGCAACCACAGTCTGAGTAGGACGAGAGACGGGAAAGACTCTTGGAAGAGGATGGTCACCGGGGTAGTCAGGTGACGATCGTATCAGGGAGAACGGAGGAGATTGGGTGCCTATCTGTAGCTGACGGAGGCGCTCCTGAAGAACTCAAATCTCCTGAGCCGGGGAATCATTTGTAATGCCTGGCATGAATGGCTCATCATCCAGGAGGTCAGGAGGTGGTGGGACAGGTCGAGCGCCTGTCACGGGTGCCTGAGCCGACTGTTGGGTAGAGACCGCGACCTCGGCAGCTCCCTCAGAAGCTCGCTTAGGAGTCATGGACTGAGCACACAGAAGCTTAGTCAGCGTGCGGATAGCATCATTCTGCTCTCTCTGGAGGCAACGCATCTCATCCTGCTGGTTTTGCAGGTCCTCAATGGCCTGCGAGCGTGGACTCAGTACACCAGACGAAGAGGAGGAGGGGTCGCCTAGTCCCTTCTCCTTGTCGGACAGCCTCATGTCGCCGCTCAGTATGGGGCGACAGGTCAATTCTATCGGATTTTGAAACCATCAGCGTTTCTCGAGGAGTTGAAACAATGGCAACTTTTGACTGTCCGGCCAAAACTTTGACGTCAGCACGACCTAATGACATCAGCAAGCAAAATTGCTGACGTTAGCTCGCCTCCCCTCCCTTTTTTTCCTTTCTTTCTCGTGAATCTTCACGAGCGTGTAGCCGCTCCGCGCCGGCTATGCGGAAGCTGCGCAGAAGCTACGCAGCAGCTTCCGCTCAGTTGCTATTGCAGCTGTGCTCTCAGCTACAGCAGCAGCTGTGTACCTACGTATGAAGCGGTGGCAGCAGCGAATGCGCTGCTGCTACTGTCGCTGCTGCTGCACGCTGTGGCTGCTGCTTGCTGCCACCGCCGCGCGCTGCTGCTGCTGCCACTGCTGCGCTGCTGCTACTGCTACTGCCGCTGCTTCCCTACAGTTGCCGCCACGGCTGCCGCTGCTGCTACTACGCTGCTGTTGGCGCCGCTACTGCTGCCGCCGCTGCTGCTGCTGCCACTGCGGCTGTGGATGGCGACTGTGCTTACTGCAGCCCCCACGCACCGCTGTTGCTGTTGGCACGGTGGCAACAGCGCTGTTGCGATCTCACGTGGTGGGTAAGGGCTGCGTCGACGGCGACCGGCTGTCTCCGACAGGCCCCAAGGAATCTGCTCCAGCGGTGACTCTCATTGCTGCTGCTCTGCTGCGTCTCTGCTGCACAGCTCAGTGAGAACTGTCTCACTGCTCTGATACCATGAGAAAATGTGTGGAAGCTTCCTAGTAACACACCCGCTGACTAGGCGTCAGTGCCTGGTCAGACGGTGACGACAGTCACAGGTCGTGCACACAACGGGAATGGTTTGGCTAGGAGACACAAGACAAAGTGTAAGAATGCTTCAAAAGCATATGCAAAGAGAGATAACAAATGACATATCCAAGACATAAACACCTGCCGCGGCGCACGGCGGGTGTCGCACGCGGCAGTCCAAGAGCTGTCCTAAAACCGGCCCAAAACCGTTCTCTTGGCCGTAACTCTGTGTACACATGTCAGAATGCTACGCCGTCTGAACCTAGACGTGCAAGATCAAAAGACGGACGCTACGACTGGTCACATGCATGCATCCATCACCAGACGGTGGACATACAATACAAAAACATGCAAATAAGGCTCATGGCCAGTCCGTCAAAAGACGCTTGCAAGCTGTAGAAAGGACAGCATAGAGTCCCAGCAACATCTGGGGCTCTGGAGCGGTAGTCGGCCAGCTCCAAGCCGGTAGTCCGCCGCCATTCGTCGCACCGGTGTCACCAGGGCCCGCCTCAAGGATCTGCACGAGTATGGACACGGTCAAGTGGTCACAGTAAACTGTACGCGAACATCACAAATCACAACAAGCATCCTCGAAGCCACGGGAAGAGCTCTATTCTCAAGGAAAAGCAATTGCCCCTTCCATTCCTGATCTAGCGCATTGTCAAACCAATTACTTCAATAGATGAGTAGGCATTGAGAAGATGCAAGGAAGCTTCCTAGCAGCACTCCCGTTGACCAGGCGTCAGTGCCTGATCATATGGTGACAACAATCACAAGTCGTGCACGCAACGGCAAGAGTTTGGCTAGGCGACACAAGGCAAAGTGTCTAAATGCTTCAATAGCATTTGAATTGCAAACAATTTTTACGGCATGCAGGCCCATGCAAAAATGAACATGAGCTCTGTGTATGAGTGCGATGCAAGACGGCAAGAATTTGGCTAAGTCTGGAACTCTCAATATAAAGAACAAGGAGAAGTTACAAATGAGCCCCTAGCGGGCTTATACAGGGGCGCCGACAGCTAACCGCACCGGGCCCCGTCACCCCTGTTGAACCCAAATGAGTCAACAGGGAGAACACACTACATACACCACGAGAGCAACAAAGGTGGTCTCCTCAAGGCACCGGAACAGCTCTCCGAGTGCCCGGGTCTCGACCACCGAGAAAGTATGAGCAGTGCCAAAAAATCTCGGAATCAACTTCCAGACATCACAGACGGCTTTCCGAACATCGGAAGCCCCACAACAGCCATCGGGTCTCCTCATCGCACCGGTACAATCAACCGGGTGCGCGGGTCTCAACCCACCGAGAAAACTCTCCTACCTCCTGACAAGCCCACATGGCTGCCGGAACGCATCGACCGCGTCTTGCCGGCGCTATCGTAGGTGCTGGAGAAGTCTCGGTGTAGTCCGGAGGCCCGTCGTGTCGTCACGCCCTCCTCTGCCATATATCCCGAATGTGGATATATTGGTAAACTAGCAGAGTCGGTCGTGACGGGTGGAAGCCACACAAACCAACACTCCCCCTGGCTGACATAGCCGTCCACGCCAGAACGAATGAACGAAGGCATGGAACAACAATGTATGGCAAGCCATAACATGCATGAGTCAACTCACACAGACATACACACACACACACACGCACACACACTCATCTGCTATCCATCTAGGGTCTCCCTNAGCAGTGTCGGTCGTGACGGGTGGAAGCCACACAAACCAACACTCCCCCTGGCTGACATAGTCGTCCACGCCAGAACGAATGAACGAAGGCATGGAACAACAATGTATGGCAAGCCATAAGATGCATGAGTCAACTCACACAAACACACACACACACACACACACACTCATCTGCTATCCATCTAGGGTCTCCCTCGACACTGGCACAGCCCACCAAGTGTCTGGGTCTCGACCATGAGAGGAGGGATGCACACGTGTACAAACCAGTGTAATGCCCATCACACACATGGTCTCCTCGTGACACTGGCGGTACCAGGGCCCGGGTCTCGACCGCTACGAGCAATCCAACACAATAGTATCATTATCCGGACACAGGGTCAAGGGAGGATCTCCTCGTAACACGTCTGCAACGCATCACGTGTCTGGGTCTCGACCAACAGCTCGCATGCACATGCCACACACAGTATAGCGACACACTAAGACACACGATCACATGGTCTCCTCGTGACACTGGTACAATGCACCAAGTTTCCGGGTCTCGACCAACAGTGTGCTACCATCTATATGTAGCTGTGCAGGTACGTAGCATGAGCGACATGCGGGATGCTGTAGATGCTCACAACAGAGCATGGACCTCGCCATACATCTCCCATGGCGTCGCGTCAGGTCGAGGTCCACACAATACTCCCCCTGGGCAGATGAACCTGGCAGCAATGTCCTCGATCGAGATGCTGATGTCGTAGCTGAACAGATCCTAGGCGATGAGTCATGTGGTGTGTCCAACATGTAGAGATAGCTCCCCCTGTCACCTGCGAGTCGACTCCCTCCCTCAAAGACGAAGTGGTGTCTCCGGCTACGACTCCTCACGTGAATCTGCATCACCTTGGGTATACCGGTCCTCGCGTGACTGCCAAGGGTCCCAACTCACAGTCTCTCCTGCCTCCGCACTGCTGCGATGCATTTGTGTGCGCTCGAGGAACGAGAATGAGCGAGCAGCAGGCGTGCGTGGATGAAGTGGCGGAGCTGGCCTCCGATACGGTATAGCACACCCTGAGACACAAGGGTATACTGCCAGAAGAGGAGAGCTGGAGCGACGAACCGGATCACCACTCGTGGATGAAGATGACGATGGGGCAGGTTAGTCGGGTGGATGAACGTGCGTGACGGCAGTAGTAGAAGGAGGAGCGATGATGGGGTCGACAAGAGCCAGGATGGCGGACGCCGAAGGCACGCTCACCTCTCCTATGACAGTGTCTCCAACGGACGTTATACTCGGAGCTCGTACAAGATCCTCCCCGGGTATAGGTGTGTAAGATGCTGCTGGCGGAAGGCTCCTGCCGGTGGCAATGATGCTGCCCTCCTCTGAGAATCGCTCACGCGCCCTTTCCGTTCGTGATTGAGCGGATCGTCGAACCAATTACTTCAGTAGATGAGTAGACATTGAGAAGATGCGAGGAAGCTTCCTAGCAGCACTCCCGTTGACCAGGCGTCAGTGCCTGATCATACGGTGACGACAGTCACAAGTCGTGCACGTAACGGCAAGAGTTTGGATAGGCAACACAAGGCAAAGTGTCTGAATGCTTCAATAGCATTTGCAGAGAGTTTTAACAAATGACAGGTCCATGGCCTAAACACGTGCCGCGGCGCAGAGCAGGTGTCGCACGCGGTGGTCCAAGAGCTTTCCTTCAACCGGCCCAAAACCACTGTTTTTTCCATAACTCTGTTATCTGTTATTTGTTTTGGCCATAACTCTGTTAACTCTGTTGGCAGTGAGAAACTAGGTAGCAGGTTGGGGCAGCAGCGTTGTTGATGCAGCGTGCGGGCTTCCACGCTCGTTGCTTAAGTCAACTGCCCCCTCAGTCTGCTGCTCTAAAGTCTAAGTCTGGAAGCTCCTGGTTTTGTTACTCGGAAATGCGCGCGCCAGAGTTAGCGCCATAAAGCAGCTGAAAAATGATAATGACTGATTAGGAATGAAGAATGAGCATCAATGGGGGACACCTCCAAGTTCTAGCCCCCCCCTCAGCTCTGTAGAGCTTGTTACTCAGTTCATCAGCCAATCAGAAAATCGCTCAGTTCAGGCTGGCAGGTTTTCTCGGTGAGGCCTGCCAGGCAGCCGACAGCCCAAAACCCGGGCGTCGTCCGTTTTGCCTCAAAACTGGACCATACCATAATACCGGTCAGAATATGCTAGAAAAATAGTAGTGAGGAGTTATGGTAGCCTAAACCCAGATAGTGCCCACGACGGCTTATGCTGCCAAACAGGGCCATGCAACATGCAACTAGGACCCTAGGCAGTGCATGACGACGCAGGCATGACAGTACTCGCTGGGCGCATGCAGACAGCGACTGCGGCGGCAGTGACTGCCGGCAGTGCGACCGCCGAGGAGGCCTGCCGATGGAGCTGAACACGTCGCCGGAGAGAGGAGGCTCCAGCGAACCGCAAGACGACCTCAGCGTGCGTCGGCTCCACCGGACGACACTCACTCGGCGTCGAGTCTTACCGTCAGTCATCTGCACGCCGATGTACACAAGCCGGGAGGACACAATAGAGCACAATGAGCACAAAAAACCAACACTCCCCCATGACTCACAGGCGCAGTGCACATGGGCGGGCAGAGACAGGTCAACACACGGACTCCCCCAGGACATGCAAAAGTGCAGGTAGAGACGAAGAAAGCAAGTCACGGACGCACACCGACTGAACTCACAGTCTTCTTAAACGAGTCCCGCTTCAGTACCTTGGTCAAAAAGTCAGCCAAATGCCGTGCTGTCTCAACCCACACGATGCTGATGCTGCCGTCTTGCAACAACGAACGCACATAGTGATACTCAACATTGATGTGCTTTGTGCAAGTGTGATGCACACCGTCATTGTCGGCAATGGCCATGGCACTCTCATTGTCACAATGCAAGGTGATGGATGCGACAGACTGACGCAACTCGGACAACAGACAACGCAACCACACGCTCTCACATGCGCCTGAGCCAAGGGCCACGTACTCAGCCTCAACAGTGCTGCGTGCAATGCACCCCTACTTGCCGCTGCGCCAGGACACAGCTGTGCCCCTGACCAGAAAGATCCAGCCTGTGCGACTCTTACCGTCTGGACTGCCGGCCCAGTCGCTGTCAGTGTAACCCACTGCAACGACGGACGGCTGACGGCGGAACATGAGGCCTCGCCGAGGGGTCGAGACGACATAGCGCAGTACTCCGATCGCGGCCTCAAAGTGGAGGTGACGCGGCTCCTGAGAAAACTGGGCCAGGAGGTTAACGGCGAACGCGATGTCTGGACGCGTCGTCGTCGCCAGGAACATCAGTGACCCGATGACCCGCAGATACGTGGTCACATCAACTGGCTCCTCCACAACAGTTGGGTCATGACTCTTCAACTTCACCTGGCCATCGAGTGACATGGGTGAGGAAGCGCTAGGCACGAGGGGCAAGTCCTTCGCGAAGCGAGCTGACAGAGTCTGCACATAGGCAGCCTGGTGGACATGCAGGACGCCCTGAGGGCGATCATGCTCGAGCTCCATGCCCAGGAAGACTCGGGCAGAACCGAGATCTTTCATCTGGTAGGCAGCGTGCAGTAGGTCCTTGACGTGCTGGATGGCTGTCGCGTCTGGTGACGTAATGAGGAGGTCGTCGACGTAGACCAGGACCACGGCGAAGGTCTGACCTCGCGGGCTGATGAACAATGCGGGGTCAGCGGTGCTGCGCTGGAGGCCGCCACGGAGAAGCGTGCTGCTGATCTCCTCGTTCCAGCAACGAGGCGACTGCTTCAGACCATAGAGGGCCTTCCGCAGCCGCCAAACTCTCTCAGTGCCATCGTCGAAGCCTGGGGGCTGCGTCATGTAGAGCTCCTCACCCTCCAGTGAGCCATGGAGGAATGCGTTGCTCACGTCCATCTGATGCAGCTCCCACCCGTGCTGGGCAACTAGGCTGAACAATGCCCGGCTAGTGAAGAACCGGCCAACTGGGGCAAAGATCTGGTCGTAGTCGATCCCAAGGACCTGAGCAAACCCCTTTGCTTTGAGACGGGCCTTGTACTTTTCCAAGGATCCGTCAGGCTTCCACTTACGCCGAAAGACCCACTTGGCACCAATGGCCTTCCGACCTGGAGGGAGGTCTACGAGGTCATACACGTGGTGCTGTCGGATAGCGGCGAGCTCCTCGGCACAGGCAGCATCCCAATGTACGGCCTCAGGGGAGGCTCGAGCCTCGCGTAGGGTAGAAGGGTCCTCTGGGCGCGCTGTGGACCGGACTGAGAGGGCAAGTGCATCACGAGCCCCAGGTGGGATGCGTGCGAGTGCGGCCACGACAGCATGCCGATGCTCGTGAAGAAGCATGGCGTACCCCAATGCAGAGCCCGGGTGAAGGTCTGCGATAATGGCAGAAGTGGTCAGGCCGAGAGCCTTTATGCCAGGGTCTCCACTCACGACCGATGGAGTGGAGGAAACACGTTGAGCCACAGGGGGTCGAGGTGCAACAGAACAGGGAGCGACAATCTGTGCGCTCACAGTTGGCCGAGGTCGGAGGCTGCCGCCTGGGCCACGTGTGTAGCGCGGTCGGGCAGAGGATGGTGCTGAGTCCGACGGACCGACGGAGGCAGACAGTGCTGCTGGTCCGGAGGAGCCAGTAGACGCAACAGGCGCTGTTGGGCCAGGGGAGCCAGCGGGCGCAGCTGGGGCTGTCGGCCCAGAGGAGCGAGTGGACGCGCCTGGGGCTGCTGGCCCGGAGGGGCCAGCAGACGTGACTGGAGACGTCGGCCCAGGGGAAACATCGGAGGCGGCTGGGACTACTGGCCCGGAGGGACCAGCGGAAGCGACTGGGGCTGCCGGCCCGGAGGGACCAGTGGACGCGACTGGGGCTGCCGGCCCGGAGGGGCCAGTAGATGCGACTGGGGTTGCCGACCCGGAAGATCCGGGAGACGCGACTGGAGCTGTCGGCCCGGAGGGACTAGCGGACGCTACCGGGGCTGCCGGCCCGGAGGGACCAGCAGACGCGACAGGGGTTGCCGGCCCGGATGGGAAAGCGGACCTGACTGGGGCTGCCGGCCCGGAGGGACCAGCGGACGCGACTGGGACTGCCGGCCCGGAGGGGACAGTAGACGCGACTGGGTCAGCTGGCTCCGAGGGGCCAGCGGCTGCGACCGGGGCTACCGGCTCAGAGGGACGGGGTGATGTGTCACCCGGAAGCAGCAGGATGGAGGACGGACTCACCACTCCCCCACGCAACGGGAGGAACACGGACGAGCCGGAGCAGATGAGGTCGCGGGGAAACAGGTCCTCGAAAAAGAGGGCATCGCGGGACTCGACAATGCAGTGTCGGGATGGGTCCCAGAAGCGCCAGGCCTTGGACTGACGAGACACACCGAGAAAGGTGCGGGGGCGTCCGCGGGGGGCAAGCTTGCTACCCTGCTGTGGGGCGGGCAGCCACACAACGGCTACGCAACCCCAGACGCGAGCCGGGCGAAGGTCAGCGCACCGACCGCACCAGTGTTGATAGGGCGTGGACTGGCGGGGAAGGGGACCGTGAGGAACCCTGTTCCAGACCCAGGTCATGTAGGCCATGGCCTCAAAGTAGAAGCCATCGGAGAGACCTGACTCGACCCACATGGTGCGGACGGTGTCGGCCATGGTGCGCTTCCACCGCTCGGAGACGCCGTTCTGGGCGGGTGTGTAGGGCGCAGTCGTCTCATGGCGAATACCGCGGGAGGCGAGAAAGGTCGTGGCCTCACCCAGGTACTCGCCACCGCGATCGGAGCGGAAGTGACACAGGAGGCGGCCACACTCGCGCTCCGCGAGGACAAGCCAGTCCTGAATGGTCCGGGCGACATCGCTCTTCTGCCGAAGGCAGAAGACCCAACGGTAGCGGGAGTAGTCGTCCGTCAGAGTGAGGACATAACGGCCATGCTCGCCGACGGACTCAGTGGGGAGAGGGCCCATGACGTCCGAGTGGACAAGGTCAAGGGGGGCGGACGCCCGTGAGGAAGAGAGGGGGTACGTGGACCGGTGCATCTTGCCCTGAGCGCAGTCAATGCACTCAGTGGGGCATGGGAGAGAGAAGGTCTCCGGATCAAGGCCCTTGGCCGGTTGGGTGCGGAGCATGCTCTCTACTGCGGCAGAGTGGACGTGACAAAGGCGGCGGTGCAAGAGGCGGGTGTGCTGAGGAGAAAGCATGCTGGTGACGAACACATGACCAGTAGCACCCGACGGGGAGGAGATGGGAGGGGAAGAAGCGAGGCAGGGAACGTGCCACAAGTTGCCACAGGCGGCGACGTGCAGTACGACAAGACCCGACGGACGCAACGACACAGTGCCGACGCCATGTGAGTGCACAACGTCCATGCTCATGCAGTTAAGAGCAGTCACGGACAGGAGGCTGAGCTCGAGACCAGGGACGAAGAGAACATCAGTCAAAAAGATGTCACCGGCCGGTCCACACAAACGAACAACGCCTACTCCACGGACAGGCAACACCTGTCCGGAGCCCGTCCGAACATTGGAGACATCGCCGACGGGACCGAGCATACTGAAGGCCTCGCGAGATGCCGTCATGTGATGCATGGCCCCGGAGTCGATGATCCAGGTCTGAGCAGGGTCCTGGATAGGGGTCGCCAGATCAGTCACAGTCACATGGCAACACATGAGGGACGCGGACACGGTGGACAGAGGCGCGAAACGAGACTGCCAGTCGTCAAGCCATGCAATGTCGTCAAGGAGGGGGGTGGATGAGATCACGGGAGAAGACGAGACAGACGAGGAGACTGGACACGACCGCACCTCAGTCTCAGTCATGCAGGGATGGGCGGGAGGGTAGGAGGTGATGCAACTCGCACTTCCCTGGGGAGGAGGGCGAGGGAGGCCAAGCTGGAGCGCGATGAACTGCTCCAGCTGACGCTCTCGGGATGACGGCCCAGGAGTGTAGACAGAATGCGGAGTGAGAGCGCCGGAGCCTGGGTAGTAGGGTGACGGGGCCGACGAGGGCAGCGGAGGTGCCGACGGCTGAGGGTAGAACTGCTGGACCGTGTGCTGCGGGTAGTACTGCTGCGGCGCGGTTGGCTGCAGGACAGGCAGAGTCGTCGGAGTAGGAGCAGTGCTGGACGAGGTCGAAGTGGTGGGACCAGCAGCAGCCACGGCGGCAGAGGTGAGGCGGTACTCCCGCTAGCGTTGCATGGTGGCGATGACGCGGGCCTTGTCCGTCGGAAGAGGGCACGTGTACCATCCGTGCCCAGGCTGGCCACAGTTGTGGCAGACTGAGCTACTACCGCTGGTACCGGTCGACGACTGCTGCTGCTGCTGTTGCGATGGACCCTTGCCCTTCTTGTTCCGCATTTTCTTCTTCTTCCCTGAGGGCGATGAGGTAGCTACGACGGGGGAGGCAACGGCCACGGAGGCAACGGCAGGGGTGGTGACGGCAAGGAATGCAAGGGCCTCCGCGCGATGGAGCTGGGACTCCTGGCGAGCTTCCTCAATGCGGAGGAAGAGCTCGTATGCCCAAGGCATGAGAGTGCCCTGGGCCTCCATGGTGGTGAGGACGTCCTGAGGATAGTGGACAAAGACGTCAGCGTATGCACTGGTGGCGCCGCGCTTGATGGTGAGGAGCGCGGACAGTGGGGGTGGAGCTGACTTGCCGAGTCGACGGAGGATGTCCTCCGCTCGCTGCCAGTAGGCAGTGACCGTCTCNACGTGCCAGGCGGCTGCCGGGTCTGGGATGGCGCCAGCGGTGAAGTCGCCGAGGAAGGGCTCCAGGGCAAGGCGGGAAGCTGGAGGGGCGACGGGTACAAGGGCGCGGACGGCGCGACCAGCGTCATATAGCTGGTCGGCCTGGGTGGAGTCGTAGGGGAGGGTGTAGTAGGCCCACAGACCCTCCCCCTGCACCCAGATCCGGAAGCTGAGCTCCCAGCTCCGGAACTGCTCGCCGGCCTGAAGCGGCGGTGGCGGCGTCTCAAAGTCCTTCTACCTACGGCCGGCACCCAGAGTGGGGCCAAGGACAAAGGTCACTGTCTGCCGTTGGCGCTGAGTCTGCTGTTGTGCTAAGTAGTACGTGGCGGCGGACACCGCGAGGCTAGCGTGCCCTGGAGGGACGAACAACGGCAGCGCGCTGGTGGCGGTTTGGGAGGCGACTGGCTATAGCACCGCAAGTTGCTGTGTCAAGGCGGCGAGTTGTTGCTGAAGAGCAACAAGTGGGTGAGGGGTGCCGCCAACGTTACTAGTGGGTTGCTGCTGCTGCTGCTGTTGCAGTAAGGGCAGTGGCTACTGATGCTGCAGAGGCGGTGGCTGCTCCTGTATGGGCGGTGGCTACTACTGCTGCAGCGGTGGCGGCTGCTACTGTACATGGGGCGGCTGCTGCTGCTGCTACAGCGACGGTGGCTGCTGTTGTATAGGCAGTGGCTGCTGCTGCAGCGGCGGTGGCGGCTTCTACTGTAGAGGCGACTGCTGCTGCTGCTGCAGCGGCGGTGGCTGCTGCTGTATGGGCGGCGGTTGCTGCTGTAGCGGCGGCGGCTGCTGCTGTACACGCGGTGGCTGCTGCTGCTGTAGTGGCGGCGACTGCTGCAGCAATGGCGGTGGCGGCGACGGTAGCTGCTGGTCCTGCGGCGGCGGCTGCTGCTGCTGCAGCGGCGGCGGCGGGTGCTGCTGCTGCTTCTGCTGCTACAGCAATCGCTACAAGAAAGGAGGGGTGGGGGTCCCCCCATCAGAGGAGGACCCCCCTTGCCTGGACAACCAGCCATGGCTTGGTGTCTGTTTTGTTTTTTTATTCATTTTTTTTCTTTGTGTTGCTACTTCAACAAGAGGTTGGGGGAGTGGGAAGTTTACCCACTCCTTTGGCGTTCCCCCTTTCCCCTTTCAACGTCCTTTTATTGTGTGTACATGATGTCAGTAGTGACGTCAGTAGTGACGTCAGCAGTGACATCAGTAGAGGGGTATTGACGTGAGCAGCGGCGAATGTTGGGGCCGCCGCTGCTGCTATTGGCGCTGATGCTGCTGCAGCTGCTGCTGCTGTTGCTGCTCCTGTTGTTGCTGCTGCTGCTGCTGCTGCTGCTGCTGCTGCTACTACTGTTGCTGCTGCTGCTACTGCCGCTGCTACTGCTATTGCTGCTGCTGCTACTGCTGCTATTGCTGCTGCTGCTGCTGCAGCTGCTGCTGCTGCTGCTGCTGCTGCTGCTACTGTGGCTGCTGCAACTGCTGCTACTACTGCTGTTGCTGCTGCTGCTATAGCTGCTCCTGCTGCTGCTGCTGCGGCTGCTCCTTAAAAGAGGGACAGATCGTAGGGGGGGGTTAGGTCCCCGTTTTTGTTGTTTTCTTTTTCGGTTTTGCTTGCTCGTTGTGAGGAGGTTGCAGCTTGTAGTTCACTACTCGCTACGAGCAGCTGGCTGCTCGCAACGAGTAGCTGGCTGCTCGCTGCTCGCTACGAGCAGCTGGCTGCTCGCTGCTTGCTGCGAGCAGCTGGCTGCTCGCAGAGAGCAGCTAGCTGCTTGGTGCTCGTTGCGAGCAGTTGGCTGCTCGCAGCGAGCAGCTGGCTGCTCGCTGCTCGCAGCTGCAGCAGCTGCTACTGCGGGCTGCTGCAGCTGCAACTGCTGCGAGCTGCTGTAGCTGCTGCCGCCTGCTGCTGCTGGTGCCTCCTGCTACAGCTGCTGCCGTTGCTGCTGCTGCCGCCTGCTGCTACTGTTGCTTGCTGCTGCGAGCAGCTGCTGCTGCAGGCTGCTGCTCGCTACAGCTGCTGGTGCTGCTGGCTGCTGCTGCTGCGGGCTGCTGCTGCTGCCGGCCGCTGCTATCTGCTGCTGCTGCTGGCCGTTGCTGCCACTGCTCACTGCCGTGGCAAGCTGCTGCTGCTGCTGCTGGCTGCTGCGTTGAGTCACACCTGAGGACGTCAATGCCTTGCGCCGTCGTCAGCAGGTGCCTCGCGTGGTCGGCCGCTCACTCCCTTGCGTCCAGCGTGGGGGTCAGTGCTGCCGGAAAAAAATCCGGCAGCATTTCCCCTCGCCCAGTGGCCGTGGGAAAAACTTTGACGCCGCCACCAGGCGGGTCAATGCTGCCGGAAAAAATCCGGCAGGATTTCCCCCGCACTGGCGCATATGGGAGTCCGCCGGCGTTGTCTGGCACCTGTACATCAGTCTGCTGCTACTGCTGCTACGCTCTGGCTCTGATACCAAGTGAGAAACTACGCAGCAGGTTGGGGCAACAGCGTTGTTGATGCAGCGTGCAGGCTTCCACACTCGTTGCTTAAGTCAGTTGCCCCCTTAGTCTGCTGCTCTAGAGTCTAAGTCTGGAAGCTCTAGGTTTTGTTACCGAGAAACGCGCGCGCCAGAGTTAGCGCCAAAAAGCAGCTGAAAACTGATAATGACTGATTAGGAATGAAGAATGAACAGCAATGGGGGACCCCTCCAAGTTCTAGCCCCCCCACCCCCAGCTCTGTAGAGCTTGCTACTCAGTTCATCAGCCAATCAGAAAATAGCTCAGTTTAGGCTGGCAGGTTTTCTCGGTGAGGCCTGCCAGGCAGCCGACAGCCCAAAACCCGGGCGTCGTCTGTTTTGCCTAAAAACTGGGCCATACCATAATAGCGACGCTACAAACGCAGCCATGCGGTCAGAATCTACTAGAAGAATAGTAGTGAGGAGTTATGGCAGCCTAAACCCAAATAGTGCCCACGACGGTTTATGCTGCCAAATGTTGGTTTTTTCGCATCTCTCATTGTGCTCTGTTGTGTCCTCCCGGCTTGTGTACATCGGCGTGCAGATGACTGACGGCGAGACTCGACGCTGATGGAGTGTCGTCCGGTGGAGCCGACGCACGCTGAGGTCTTCTCGTAGTTCGCTCAAGCCTCCTCTCTCCGGCGACGCGCTCGGCTCCATCGGCAGGCCTCCTCGGCGGTCATGGTGCCGGTGGTCATTGATACCGCAGTTGCTGCTTACATGCGTCCAGCGCGTCCCATCGCGTCTGCATCGTCATGCATTGCCTAGGGTCCCAGTTGCATGTTGCATGGCCCTGTTTGGCAGCATAAACCGTTGTGGGCACTATCTGGGTTTAGGCTGCCATAACTCCTCTCTACTATTTTTCTAGCAGATTCTGACCGCACGGTTGCGTTCGCAGCGTCAGTGTTATGGTATGGTCCAGTTTTCAGGCAAAACGGACGACGCTCGGGTTTTGGGCTGTCGGCTGCCTGGCAGGCCTCACCGAGAAAACCTGCCAGCCTGAACTGAGCTATTTTCTGATTGGCTGATGAACTGAGTAACAAGCTCTACAGAGCTGGGGGGGGGCCTAGAACTTGGAGAGGTCTCCTATTGTTGTTCATTCTTCATTCCTAATCAGTCATTATCAGTTTTCAGCTGCTTT
>SZWC01001556.1:131140-167683 GCA_023375785.1 Penium margaritaceum
GGGGGGGGGGGGGGGGGGGGGCCTAGAACTTGGAGGGGTCTCCCATTGTTGTTCATTCTTTATTCCTAATCAGTCATTATCAGTTTTCAGCTGCTTTCTGGCACTAACTCTGGCGCGCATGTTTCTGAGTAACAAAACCCAGAGCTTCCAGACTTAGACTCTAGAGCAGCAGACTGAGGGGGCAGCTGACTCAACCAACGAGCGTGGAAGCCCGCACGCTGCATCAACAACGCTGCTGCCCCAACCTGCTGCATAGTTTCCTTTTCCAAACAGGGACATGCAACATGCAACTGGGACCCTAGGCAGTGCATGACGACGCAGGCATGACAGTACGCGCTGGGCGCATGCAGACAGCGACTGCGGCGGCAGTGACTGTCGGCGGTGCGACCGCCGGCGGTTCGACCGCCGAGGAGGCCTGCCGATGGAGCTGAACACGTCGCCGGAGAGAGGAGGCTGCAGCGAACCGCGAGACGACCTCCGCGTGCGTCGGCTCCACCGGACGACACTCCATCGGCGTCGAGTCTCGCCGTCAGTCATCTCATCTGCACACCGATGTACACAAGCCGGGACGACACAACAGAGCACAATGAGCACAAAAAACCAACATTGGCAAGTGGTAATAGCCAAAACCAGTGTTTTGGCCATAACTCTGTGCACACATGTCAGAATGCTACGCCGTCTAAACGTAGACGTGCAGGATGATAAGACGGATGTTACGACTGGTCATATGCATGCATCCATCATCAGACGGTGGACACGCAATGCAAAAACATGCAAATCGGGCTCATGGCCAGTCCGCTGAAAAGACTCTTGCAAGCTGCAGAAAAACAGCAGGGAGTCCTGGCAGTTTCCGGGGCTCTGGAACGGTAGTCGGCCAGCTCCAAGCTGGCAGTCTGCCGCCTGTCGTCCCTCCGACATCACCAGGGCTCGCCTCAGGGATCTGCACGAGCATGGACACGGTCGAGTGGTCACAGTAGACTATACAAGAACGTCACAAATCACAACAGACATATACAGTGGCATTGAAGGCCATGCAGCGTCTCATCGTACGAAAAGCGGAAACGAGATGCAAAAACTGAGCGTCGGATGGGCAACACATATAACGGAAGTATTGGTAGTCCTTGATAAGTGAAAGCATCGTGGGTGGAATGTTGCTTTCATGGAAAGCGACAGGCGGATGGTCGCTTTTCTTCCGAACGACAGGCGGATGGTTGCTTTGCTTCCGAACGATTGGCGGATCGTTGCTTGTCTTCCGAATAACGGGCGGTGGAGAGTCACACTTCACATCTTATGGTACGCATCTCGGTTATTTCACCCAGATCTATTTCGACTGAGTATCCCCTGCCCAAGTGTGTGAGAAGGTATTGTAGATGTGATGTTCAAAGCATTTCTGCAAAGTGATGGGCCTGGACATACAAACACAATAGCTAGAGACATGAGAGAAAGGACATGGGAAGAAAAGTCTGTTCAAGTGTGGTTAGTGTGGTAACTACACCAACCACACTGTGATTGTGTATCGTCTACAACTCCGTTGCGTGTGAGGTCATCTCTTGTAGGTCATGGGGGAGTGATGGTTGTGGCTGTAAGATGTGTGCATGATCTCGTGCCTCCACTTTTGACACACATTATCACTGAAGGTGATCAGGTTGACATGACGCACAAGGCGCATACTTTGTGGACCCTGCGTTATTACCCTCTACACTGGGTATAAGATTTTCTTGAGATGAGGTATGTCATCAATGTCTGTAGGGGCAACCAGCTTTCCATCTTTTGTTCCTCTATCGACTTATCTGAACCAGAGCACCACTGGATTAGTTCACACTTACTTGCACGTGTGGACTTATTCAAATCCACACATGCAACTGAAGATGTAGTCAGATCACTCCACCTGATCGTCCTACAGAGTCCACAGTTGCCAGACCCAAATCCACTGAGAATCCTTGTCATGGGAGTATTGCAGAAAGATGTGGCCTTCAAAACAGTCAGTTGCTCGAGATACAGCAGCTTCACTAAACGCGCGACAGCTATCTAGCTGTGCGTGTGGACGTCTGCACTCATGAAGCCTGCATCATTGAAAGCTAATCAGCTCCGTTGATGCTCCTGTAGGCAGTAACAATCTTCATAGATTCTTCTACAACATTTCCTGGAGGTTCAGCGCCGTTCCCCGATCATGGGACATCAGCGCCTTCCCTCAAGACATAGAAGAGCCGCCGCCTGACAGTTCATGACCGCATGACGGCAAAAAGTACGGTAACAACGTCATCCTCAGCCTGGGAACCATGGACACAGCCGCATGGCTCTCCATATAACCAAAGAAGCGCAAGAGGAATTCACACCCTGGAACCCTCTCTTCAGAGGGTGCAGACCAGGGAAAAGCCTGCCCGAGATGGTCATCTCCGGCGAGAAAAAGAAAACAGCTTGCTGGGCGGTCACCAGACCGCCGGCGCCGTGTTAGGGCACCAAAAGGAAACCTTGAGATCACTGTTGAAGAAGGCAGGATGCAGGAAGATTTGCCGCGTGACCTTGTGGCTGAGCCTGACCTTGGGCCTTCGCGGTCGTAGACCTACGGAACCAATACGAAGGCAGCCAGCGGCGAGATCTGCCGCAGCCATGGGAGTCGGGTCCAGCTTGGAGACGGAGGCAGATGCGGCGGAAGAGAAGGCTACAGGACCACCAGGTGGCCGTAAACCACGCTAACCACAGGAGGGTGTTGATCTGGCCTTCGGAAAAGGGAACCTGCAAGGAACCGGAACGATTGACTCCTATTTGTATCAACAAACGTATGGTGGCCAGATGGGCAAAATAGGCACGAAGAGACAGCGCACGACGAGAAGTCAAGCAGAGAGCACGAGTGAGAAAACGTCGTGACAGTAACATGTGAGGGGGAGGACGTTCATGAGTAGAGGTGAGGACAAGTAGGTGATGAAAGTCGGGGACTACGGAACGGAATCGTGAACGCTGGCGCGAACGACAGGGCAACTTCACTTAGTGAGAGGCGTGCAGAGAGCAAACATGCACACGTGACGCACGGATAAATCAGGGACTTACCACATTACTGCGCAAGGAAGTGACGACGTGGAGGACGTGGGTGAGAGTTGAGGGGCTTGAAATAGGGAAGTCAGCTGCTCTAATGCCGCTCGATGGGGTGACAGAGCAGCAGGTTACACCAGACGCCATCGCTCGCAGCTGCGACCGCGACGACAGGTCACCCTATGACATAGACTCCCCGGGACTACGCTGAAGTACGTTTCCGCGAACTACGCTCCCTATCTAAACGGACTTTGAACCGATACCTTTCGCTTTGAACAAAACTATGTGCCAGTCCCCTGCTTTGTGCTGGTCGTTGACGTTAGGATGCTACACATTCACCTGACAGTGGTGCGACTGCAGGAGGGAAGAGGACCCGTGGATGCATGCAGACGCAGTTGCGATTCTACAGGCAGGGGGCTGCACCAACTCAGCAGTCACAACAGCAAGGCGGTTGGTGGGAGACAACGTGGGACAGCCGGGCGGCTGTACAGCAGTGTCAAAAGCCGCAAAACAATCGACCACTTCAAGGAGCACTTTCGTCGAACCCTAATAAACCAGCTGAACGAGGCGCATAGAGAAGTTGACATCTCTAAATGTTTCTGTAACTTGACTGAACTCGGGGTTCGCCGACAATCGGCTAACACCATCCACGAACGATATCAACATCATATAAACGATTTCAGGACTGTTAGCGAGAGATCATTCGTCGTGGAATGGTCAGGTCCCTGAACCTTGCTCAAACTAAAGGCTATGCGCCACAGAACTCTTCAAATCGTGAATAGAGAACCTAATTTGATTTTCAGAAGAAGCTCACGAACAACCGCGGACGGTGATGAGATTTTGGGAGGCTGCCGATCGTCTCGATCATGACTGCTGGTACGTTAATTTGACCACGTGAACCAATGATACTCGGCCTGTCTGTTTCAAGGTACAGCCAGCTACAATCTCTTGAAAATCGCCGGCGGCAGCGACCCAGACAGGACCTGATGACGCGATCGCGAAATCATGAGGCCTCATGTCGTGAGGTTTGGGCAAGGAATAATAAATCTGCGTCCTAAGAACCAGCGGGGGCGTCAAGATCTACCCACAGAATTTTCAGTACCATTGGCGTACCCAGAGAACGCTCTTTAATAAATGCATGAGGCAAAGTTGTCCTAGGTGACATCCTGACCAGTCACCATGACACTGGGAAACCGATGGTACAGGTAGGAATCACATTAGATTTTATGCCGAATGGAACTGTAGCGCGTGGCCTGTCCAACGTGGATCCCACGGGGTCCCTGGCCTGTGGGCGGGCAGACGAAATGGCTTGAGGGTCAGAGACCCTCAAGCACCGCGGTTTTGGCCTAGTTGGCCAAGGCTTCCGTCCAATTCGTTACATTGGTAACAAAGCGCCGGGGTTCGAGTCCGACGTGCAGACGCCGAGGGCGGCTTACTCCTATCTGAGGGGAGTGTAGCGCGTGGCCGGTCCGCCGTGGCTCGCACGGGGTCCCTGGCCTGTGGACGGGCGGACGGGATGGCTTGAGGGTCGGAGACCCTCAAGCACCGCGGTTTTTACCTAGTTGGCCAAGGATTCCGTCCATTCCGTTAGAGGAACGTACATGGTTCACTACGTTGAGGTGCGGGACACAAGACGATTCGAGGGTTTGTGTTGCCCACCAGACGTACACGCGTCCCTAATCTTTCCCTGTGGATATGTATGTTATAAATAAAAACAGCCCACCCCTCAGCGAAGACCGCGATTTTCACTCCGACGTCCGAGGGCAAACCAGCCAACTGACCCGCCCTCACTGGATATTCCACAACATTCCGATAGCTCCAACCACTCTCGCAAACCTATGAATAGAAGTATCATGACCTTTCGGTCGACTTCTCAAGGCACTAAGACGAACCTTCATTTATTAAGATGCATCTCGCATCTTCACCGTCGATTCTTGAAGACCCCCAACTTCTCGGCGGCCCTCCTCGAATCCGACCACTCGCAACACGACTCCGCACGTGTCGCTCGACAATCGACCCAACGGCCCTGACTATCCTTCATTCGTAACTCGTTACTCGTATGTATTGTTCTGCTTTGTGACGTTCCTGTACAGCTTACTGTGACCACTCGGCCGTGTCCATACTCATGCAGATCCCTGAGGCGAGCGGCCCTCGTGACACCGGTGCGACGACAGACGGCGGACTACTAGCTTGGAGCTGGCCGACCACTACACCAGAGCCCCAGATGCCACTGGGACTCTCTGTTGCGTCTTCTACATCTTGCAGGCGTCTTTCGACAGACTGGCCATGAGGCCTATTTGCATGTTTTTGCATTGTATGCCCACTGTCTGTCAACGGATGCATGCATGTGACTAGTCGTAGCGTCCGTCTTTTGATTCTGCACGTCTACGTTCAAACGTCGTAGCATTCTGACATGTGTGGGCAGAGTTACGGCCAAAACAGTGGTTTTGGGCCGGTTTTATGACAGCTCTTGGACTGCCGCGTGCGACACCCGCCATGCGCCACGGCAGGTATTTATGCCATGGACCTGTCATTTGTCATTTCTCTGCATATTCTATATTGAAGCATTCTGACACTGTGCCTTGTGTCTCCTAGCCAAACCCTTGCCGTTGTGTATACGACCTGTGACTGTCGTCATCGTCTGATCAGGCACTGACGCCCGGTCAGCGGCTGTGTTGCTAGGAGGCTTCTACGCACTTTCTCATGGTATCAGAGCAGTGAGACAGTTCTCACTGAGCTGCGCAGCAGAGACGCAGCAGAGCAGCGGCAGTGAGAGTCATCGCTGCAGCAAAGTTCCTGGGGTCTGTTGGAGACGGCCGGTCGCCATCAACGCACTCCACCCACGACGTGAGATCGCAGCAACAGAGGCAGCAGCAGCGGCGTGTACCGCCACGCAGAGGTGCGTGGCAGCTGTAGTGCGTGCAGCCACCCTCCCACAGCCGCAGTAGCAGAGGAGCAGCAGCAGAGGCGACGACAACAGTAGCGCAGCAGCAGCGGCCGCAACAGCAGCGTGGCAACAGCGGCAGCACCAGCAGCGCAGCAGCAACGTCGGCAGCAGCAGCGCAGCAGCGGCAGCGGTGGCAGCAGCACAGCAGCTACAGCGACAGTCGCCGCGGCCACAGCAGAACAGCAGCGGCAGTAGTAACAACAGCAGCGCAGCAGTGGTAATAGCAGCAGCGCGCGGCGGCGGCAGCCAGCAGCAGTTGCAGTGCGCAGCAGTAGCCGCAACGCGCAACAGCAGCAGCAGCAGCGTAGCCGTTGCTGCCACTGCTGCACACGCAGCTACGCAGTTGCTGCTGCAGCTGACAGCACAGTTGCAGCAGTAGCTGGGCGGAAGCTGCTGCGCAGCTTCCGCGGAGCTACCGTGCGTCATCGCGAAGCGGCTCTACACTCGTGCAGAACCGTGACAAAAGAAAAAAAACAAAAAAAGAGGGGACGAGCTGACGTCAGCATTGTTGATTGCTGACATCATCAGGTCGTGCTGACGTCAGCAACCACTTGCTGACGTCAGCATTACACTTGGCCAAATTATCACTGGGAAAGTGAAACGTTGCCAGCGTTCCAAATCTTCGAGAAACGTAGACGGGTTTGAAATCCGACAAACTTGACCTGTCGTCCCATAGTGAGCGGCCTCATGAGTTCGCCCGACGACGAGGACAAGGGGCCAGGTGATCCCTCCCCCTCTTTTCAGGGGTATTGAGCCCTCGCTCGTAGGCCATTCGGACTTGCGCAGCCAGGAGGATGAGCTGCGTCGTCTACAGCGAGAGCACACTGACGCGATCCGCATGCTGGCTGAGCTTTTGCGTGGTCAGTCCACAGCTCCTTCACGGATTTCTGAGGGAGCTGTCGGCGTTGCGGCCTCTACCCAGCACTCGGCCCAGCTGCCCGTGACATGTGCTCCGCCTGCTTCACCTCCTGCTGTGGTTTCTCCACCACCTGCTGACCTCCTTGATGACGAGCCATTCATGCCAGGCTTGAAGGATGACTCCCAGGAGTAGGAGATTCGTCTTTTACAAGAGCGCCTCCGTCAGCTACAGACGGGTACCCGACCTCCACCCATGTCCCCGATACGACCGACCTGACTTTCCCGATGATCACCCTCTCCCAGGAGTCTTTCCCGTCTCTCGCCCTCCTCAGCCTGCGGTTGCTCTCCCCACGGAGCGGCAGCCAAAGGACTTTGAGGCACCACCTCCACGGTACATCAGCGAGGATGGCTTCGACTGCTGGGAGATCCTGTTTGAGGTGTGGGCCACTTCCGAGGGAGTGTGGCCTTACTACCACAGCCCATACTCGTCTACGGATCCAGCACAGGCGTTGACAGCAACGCGGGCCATGTGCGGACTTCTCTACGCCATGCCACGTGAGATTGTCGTCGACTTCCGCCCCTTCCTCGACGAGGCTGGCACAGGCACCGGAGCCGATCCTCGTGGAGGCTCAGATCTGGCGTTGTCCTTACTGGCCGCAGAGACACACGCCACGTGTGCGTCACACATTCGTGCTTTCCACTCGCTCCGTCAGGGGCCAACGGAGCCAGCGGCGGATTACTGGCGATGCGCCATGCGTATGTACACGCGTCTCGGGACCTCAGGGGGCACACAGCTGTGGGCGCTTCGGACGACCATGCTCGGAGTCCGCTTGGAGTACACCGACATCTTCACACGGTACAGCGATGCTGCCCTCGAGCCTTTCTCAGCCACTCTGCAGCTGCTCCCTTGGGCGCATCAGCTTATTCTCCAGGTGACATCGGCCCGCGAGGCAGCAATAGCGCATTAGGAGACTTCCCTCGCTTCATTAGTCATCGCATCACCACCATCTTCCCTCATGCAGTCACCCTCATCCACCTGCCGCTCATGTCCCTTCGTGTGAGGGTCCTCGGCGGATGCTGGAGACTTCTCCACCAGCGACCATTCCTCGTCAGGCTGATGTGTCCGCTCGAGTCCCCTTTGGGTCTCCAGCACTTCACGATCCGGCTATCATTGCTGTTGGTCCAGAGATCCCGCCTGTTCAGCCTGTTTCACACCCCACAGGTACCGCTGCTCTCACGCCTCCTCTTGCACCATCACCTGTGTCTACTGGCATCCATGTTCCGGCTTCTGACTCAGTCCAGCCCATTCCTGCCCCTACGTCGGCTGACACTCCTGTCTCAGTATCCGGGCCAGCCTTGCCTGCTGTCACACCTAGCTCTGTGTCCCCGACACATGCATCTCCTCGCACGGCATCTCCGGCTGTCTCATCTCAGCCCTCACCAGCTGTGGTCGTACCTGTCCCTGTGCTCGTACCTGTTCCTGAGCCTGAGGTGCGCCCCTCGACCTCCGGTTACTCCCGTGAGCCCGGTGGCCGCCTTCGACCACTGGATTCCGAAGCTCAGCGAGCGTCGGGTCCCGGACCCAGGCGTTCCTCTCACAACATCGCGAGCGGTCATCCTGGCACAAAGGCCTTAGGCCTGAGTGTCCGCACTGAGTTTTCAGAGGTACACCTAGCGTGCCCCATAAGGCACGACCTGGTCCCTCGCGAGTTCCATGTCGCCTATAACGCAGCAGCTAATCTCGTGGCCATCAGGCCTGACACTGAGGCGTGTGCACTTGCCACACAGAGTTCCCCCTATATGGCGCCTGACCCGGGCACATTGAGGGAGGCTTTTCATTGCAGGATGCTGATGCCTGGCGAGCTACTTGCAAGGATGAGCTTCGTGCTATCCGAGAGCATAGAGTCTACGAGCTGGTCGACCTTCCCCCTGGGAGGAAGGCGATTCAGGTCAAGTGGGTCTTTCGCAAGAAGGTGAAGCCGGATGGCTCACTGGAACGCTACAAGGCCGGCTTGGTCGTCAAGGGGTACTCTCAGATTGAGGGAGTTGATTACACTGACACCTTTGTCCTTGTCGGCCGCATCACCTCACCTCGAGCTCTGTTCGGTGTAGTGGTTGAGCATGACTGGGAACTGCACCAGATGGATGTGAACAACGCGTTCCTCCATGGCTCTCTGGATGAGGAGATCTACGTGGCTCAGCCACCAGGCTTTGAGGACGGTGACAAGGTCTGGCGCTTGCGCAAGTCCTTGTACGGCCTCAAGCAGTCTCCACGGTGTTGGAACCGGGAGATCACTGGNTGAGGTGCGCCCCTCGACCTCCGGTTACTCCCGTGAGCCCGGTGGTCGCCTTCGACCACTGGATTCTGGAGCTCAGCGAGCGTCGGGTTCCGGACCCAGACGTTCCTCTCGCAGCATCGCGAGCGGTGATCCAGGCACAAAGGCCTTAGGCCTGAGTGTCCGCACTAAGCTTTCAGAGGTACACCCAGCGTGCCCCATAGGGCACGACCTGGTCACTCGCGAGTTTCATATCGCCTGTGACGCAGCAGCTGATCTCGTGGCCGTCCGGCCAGACACTGAGGCGTGTGCACTTGCCACGTAGAGTTCCCCCTCTATGGCGCCGGATCCGGGCACATTGAGGGAGGCTTTCTCATTGCAGGATGCTGATGCCTGGCAAGCTGCTTGCGAGGATGAGCTTCGCGCTATCCGAGAGCACGGAGTCTACGAGCTGGTCGACCTTCCCCCTGGGAGGAAGGCGATTCAGGTCAAGTGGGTCTTTCGCAAGAAGGTGAAGCCGGATGGCTCACTGAAACGCTACAGGGCCCGCTTGGTCGTCAAGGGGTTCTCTCAGATTGAGGGAGTTGATTACACTGACACCTTTGCCCCTGTCGGCCGCATGACCTCAGCACGAGCTCTGTTCGGTGTAGTAGCTCAGCATGACTGGGAACTACACCAGATGGATGTGAACAACGCGTTCCTCCATGGCTCTCTGGATGAGGAGATCTACGTGGCTCAGCCACCAGGCTTTGAGGACGGTGACAAGGTCTGGCGCTTGCGCAAGTCCTTGTACGGCCTCAAGCAGTCTCCACGGTGTTGGAACCGGGAGATCACTGGAACCTTGACTCGCGCAGGATACGTACAGAGCGAAGCAGACCCCTCGCTCTTCATCCTACCGACACCCGAGCGGTTCACCGCCATCCTGGTCTATGTTAATGACCTTTTGATTACGTCTCCGTCCCTGGAGGCCGTGAAGGAGGCCTGTAGAGTGCCTATAGGATGAAGGACCTCGGTCCTACATCGGTGTTTCTTGGTATGGAGATCGTGCGAGATTGCAGACATCGGACACTGTTGTTGCATCAGGCCCGATACGCACGAGTTGTGGAGGAGCGCTTCAGCGATCTCCTTGGTGTAGTGCCATCCGCTTCCACACCTCTTACACCCGATGGGCAGGATGCCCTGAAGGTGGATGATCCTACACAACTGGGGGAGACAATGGACGTGACGTTGTACCTCCGTCTCATCGGATCTTTGATGTACCTAGCCACCACCATGCGTCCTGATATTGCGTTCGCCGTCAACCTCCTTGCTCAGTTCTCGCAGGTTCCACGTGCGAGAGGCCTTCACGCGGCTGTGCGAGTGGTACGATACGTGGTCTCCACGCCGTATCTCGCACTCTGCTTTCGTCGGCAGTGTTCGGTGGTCCTTGACGGGTACACTGACAGTGACTGGGCTTGGAGCCCTAATGGGCGCAGTCATAGTGGCTACGTGTTTCTGCTAGGTGGTACCGCTTTGTCTTGGCAAAGCGGGAAGCAGGGCTGCATTGCACGTAGCTCGTCAGAGGCAGAATATGTTGCTTTGGGCACAGGGGCTGCCGAGGCAGTATGGCTGCAGCGCTTGTTTCTTGAGCTTGGACAGCCAGTACCTGCCATTGTGCTACATTGCGAAAACCAGAGTGCTCTCGCCATTGCGGAGAACTCTGGTGTTTTTCATGCTCGTACAAAGCACATTGCGGTTGAGCATCACTTCATTCGTGATCTGGTGGAGCGACGCGTGATCTCCATTATGTGGGTTGGTACTGACACGCAGCGTGCTGACTTCTTGACGAAGGCACTTGCTCGCGGAAAGTTCCCGGTGGCCATTCGTTCTGTTGGGCTTTGCCCTGTGCGTGAGAGTGGTTGAGTGTGGGATGTTTGTCTGCGTCTCATTTGTTCGTGTCACTCACTATTGTATTCGTACCAGTGGTGTACGAGTATGGACATGCGTACCATCGGGTCATGGGGGAGTGTTGTGCTTTGTGCCGTTTCTGTACAGTTTACTGTGACCACTCGTCCGTGTCCATACTCTTACAGATCCCTGAGGCGGGCAGCCTTGGTGACAGTAGCGCGACGACAGGCGGCGGACTACCAGCTTGGAGCTGGCCGACCACTGCACCAGAGCCCCAGATGCCACCGAGACTCTCTGTTGTGTCTTCTGCATCTTGCAGGCGTCTTTTAGCAGACTGGTCATGAGGCCTATTTGCATGTTTTTGCATTGTATGCTTACTGTCTTTCAATGGATGCATGCATGTGACCAGTCATAGCGTTTGTCTTTTGATTATGCACGTCTAGGTTCAGACGGCGTAGCATTTTGACATGTGTGCGCAGAGTTACGGCCAAAATAGTGGTTTTGGGCCGGTTTTAGGACAGCTCTTGGACTGCCGCGTGCGACACCCGTCGTTCGCCGCGGCAGGTATTTATGCCTTGGACCTGTCATTTGTCATTTCTCTTTGCATATGCTATATTGAAGCATTCTGACACTGTGCCTTGTATCTCCTAGCCAAACCCTTGCCGTTGTGTGTACGACCTGTGACTGGCGTCACCGTCTGATCAGGCACTGATGCCCAGTCAGCGGCTGTGCTGCTAGGAAGCTTCTACGCACTTTCTCATGTATATGTTAAATCATTTCGACACTTGTCATCGAAGTACACTTACCGCTAATTATAATTGCTCGAGTATCCCAAATTCTAAATCGTGTTTTCCCTCGTAATTACTACCTGTCCACCATATACGCTCCGTTCGGCGTAACACTTGGTATAAGAGCGCGGTAGTGGAGAGGCATTTGATGACATTACCTATTCGAAAGACTACCTCGCACAAGCTGTCAGCGCATCTCGCACGTCAAGGATTTATCGACTTCGCGACTACGTCGGGAGGCAAGCGAGCGCAACCGTACGACTAGCAGCGGGTCTTTGACGATGACTTTAGCGATGGAGGAGCAGAAGGTGCGGATGCACGCGAACGCTGAAGCAATAGCAAATGTCGGCGTGGTAGGCTATGCGGTAGCAAGAACAACCCCCTTGGCTTTGACGACCAATCCAGTCATGGACCCAACGGCGAAAGACCAGCCGAAGCAACCAAGAGCCTCCACGACGACATCCGGGACGACAGGTGGCACCGGATGACAAGCGTGAATCAACGAGGAACTGGCGAACCGGATCTCCGCGCTTGAGGGGATCAACAACAACCTGCTCCACCAACTCTGCCATTGCATTTAGCATCGTTTAGCGCATAATCCCTCCAAATTTCGCCTCATTTGGACAACTGTGATGCTGACGTCATCATTCTGAGTGATGCCATCAGCACCAACACTAATCCAATTTTTTTGCTGAAACATCATTTTGTACCATTTTTTCAAATCTTCGAGAAAATCGAACAATTTTGCAATATGATCGGTTTGACGTCCCGGTCCATATTGAGCGTTGACATGGCTCTGGCAGGTGACAAGGGCAAAGGACCACCAGATCCCTCTTCCTCCTCCTTAGAGGTCATGAGCCCACGCTCCCAGGCCATTACGAACCTGCGTAGTCAGCAGGATGAGATTCGTCGTCACCACCAGCAATAGACTGATGCCATCCGTGCCCTCACTGATCTTATTCGTGGTCAGTCCACAACCCCATAGCAGACATTCGGGGGAGTCGGTGGTGCAATACCATCTGCACAGCAGTGAGCATCTACACCAAGGAGAGCAGCTGGACAGGACCCGCCACTTTTCAATCCTTTGGATGAGGACCCCGACATGCCTGGCATGGAGGATGACAGCCACAAGAGGGGGTTTCGCAAGCTTCAAGAGCAACTCTGCCAGCTTCAGACGCGTTCAGGTCCCCGGTCACAGGAGATCCAATCCTCGCCTGACCCCTACCTCAACAACTTTCCTCGTCCCGGCGTCTTCCCCATCCCTCGTCCTTCCCAGCCTGCAGTTGCTTATCCCACGAGGCGCCAACCCAAGGACTTCGAGATACCACCCCTACACTATGTCAGCGATGACGGCTTTGACTGTTGAGAGACTCTCTTCCAGGTCTGGGCCACTTCAGAGGGGGTATGGCCCTTCTTTCACAGGCTATACCAGGTTCCCAACCGCGCTTAGGTGCTGACAGCGGCTCGGGCGATGCGTGGACTCCTTTACCCATGCCGCGCTAGACTGTTGTGGACTTTCTCCCTTTCCTTGGAGAGGCCGGCATGGTCGCGGGTGCTGATCCACATGGGGGCTGGGACTTGGTACTGTTCCTACTTGCCATAGAGACGCATGCCACCCGCGCAGCTCACATTTGCGCAATTCACTCCCTTCGTCAGGGACCTACATAGCTCGTAGCCATTTACTGGCAGCGTACCATGCGCATCTACACGCGCCTTGGGACTTCAGGAGGTACACAACTTTGGACGCTTCACATGCTCATGATCAGAGTTTGTCTTGAGCACACATACATCTTCTCGAGGTATAGCGACGCCGTGCTCGAGCCCTTCTCCACCTCACTCCAGCTCCTCAAGGTGACTTCCACCCGCGAGGCAGCCGAGGTCCACCAGGAGAGTTCTCTTGCCAGAGCGATCATCGCGTCACCACCGACGCTCCTCTTGCAGACCACTTCTTCATCCTCTGGCACACCCTCCTCTTCCCCTTCCACCCCGGTTACCCCGACTTAGATGTAGGACGTGACAGCCGCGGCACAGGGGAAGAAGGGTAGGAAGAAGCGTGGTTCGGGCTAGCAGCAGTTGCAGTAGCAGCAGTGCTCCTCGGGTGGTAGCAGTGGACACATTGTCCGCTACCACAACTGTGGAGGCGCTCATCGCTACACCGAGTGCAACTGGCGCTTGATTGGGCGCGGATCACTCGTGGTCTTCAGGCTGCACACGCGCAGCGTCTTCAGGCGTCCAGCAGCACAACCTCCGGTCGCGCTGCCACCATGACTGCACCAGTTTCCGCTTCCACACGGCGAGCAGTGGAGACCCGCACCTGCATGACCGCATGATCGCCGAGCTCCGTCATCTTTTGGCGCTTCACTTTCAGGAAGGTGTGAGTGTGTTGTCACACCCGAGTGGTTCATAGACTATTTGTTCGTCTGTTCTCGTTGCTCGTGATGACTCGTGTGGGGGGGGCCAGATGGCATGTGATGATGATGGGCCTGACATTGCCGATTGGATTCACGTGTCGCACGTCTGTGCCCTTCGTCGTTCCTCCTCACCTGTTGCTCAATGCCCGTCTGAGGCTGAGTGCTCCATTGCCCGTCGTACAGTGACGTCCTCCGGTCGTGATCCCGGTGCCACTTTGATCATCGATTCTAGTGCCACTCATCACATGAC
The DNA here is from genome assembly GCA_023375785.1 of Penium margaritaceum. NCBI lineage: Eukaryota > Viridiplantae > Streptophyta > Zygnematophyceae > Desmidiales > Peniaceae > Penium > Penium margaritaceum. The sequence goes on from SZWC01001556.1 coordinate 145,588, forward strand.
CTGTCATCATGGTGACTTTGTTGGTCTCAGTCCTTTTGCGTCTTTTTTCTACGTTTCGCACAGGCTCTGGTCAGTCCTTTCCAGTCCAGGGTGTTGGGGTTGTGTGCTTTGATGGTCTGTCTAGCCCCCTGTATCTTTCCGAGGTACTTTTTGTGCTTGACCTTGAGCTTAGCTTGCTTTCTGGACGTGCTTGCACACTGATGGGACTCTTTGTGGAGAACACTGCAGACTCAGCGACTGTGACAGCTATTGATACTTGTACTATTGTTCTTCGTGCCTCTATTGTGGATGATCTGAATCATGTCTCTCGGATTTCTCCTCCTCCTTCTTGGTCCCCCTCTCTTCCTGCTCGAGTGTTTTTCACTGGCGTTCTCTCTGTTGAGCACCAGCGATTGCTGCATCGTCGCCTGTGTCATGTGGACTCTGACACTGTGTCGAAGCTCATTCGGACCTAGCTCACACTCAATCTTGATGCGGCTTCTTTCGAGAAGTCACCCAAGACCGTATGTCTATTCTACGCTCAGGGTAAGATGCATTGTTGTGCCTACCCTGACTCCCGTTCTTGCACACTTCACCTTCTCGAGTTGGTCCATTTGGACCTTCTCGTTCCTCTTCCTATCGAGTCTCTGTGAGATCGGGGCAGATACATCCTGACCCTGACTGATGACTTCACCCCGATACGTTGGGTCCATAGCCTACGCCAGAAGAGCGATGCCACTCTTGCAGTTCACCTCTGGCTAGTGATGGCTGAGCGTTAGTCTCGCCATAGGCTGCATACTATCTGTTCGGGTCACGGCGGCAAGTTTCTTGGTGAGATGGACAGTTTCTTCGCCGAGCACGAGGTTTTTCAGGAGGTCTCTGCTCCTGCTACTCCTCAGCAAACGATGTCTCTAAACACTGGAACATCACCATGGAGGATGCGGTTCGCGCAATGTTGTCTGGGTGCGGTCTCCCAGAGTCCTTTGCCTTTGAAGGATTCACCTACTTAACGTGGGTCTTGAACCGCCTCCCGCATGCCCCCCTTCCGGACCACCTTACACCGTATGAGCTTTGGTTTGGTCAGCGTGCTGACCTACGTCTTGCTCGTGACTGGGGATCCTTGGCTTCTGTGTGGAACACCCAGGACCAGCAGCGGTCCAAGGTCTTTCCACGGGGTTGCTTGTGTGCCTTTGTAGGCATCTTTGTGCATTTGAAGGCCTGGAGTTTTTGGGACCCCGCTCGTTGTCGCATCGTTGAGTCTAGCGATGCGCTTTTCTTTGAGTCCCTCACCTACGGTGATCTGACCTTGATCACGTTGCTGTCTATCACACACGTTCTTACGTGTGAGGCTTCTCGACGGATTGAGGAGTCCAAGCTTGCGAGTACCTCTCGCCCGGCTAAAGTGTCCGTCCGAGCCCCCTCCACTTCTTAGCCTCCGGCTCTTGATGATCCAGTGATCATCGTTGTCGGCCCAGAGACCTCTCCAGCACAGCCGGCTTCTATCCCTATTCCCTTGCAACCCACGGGCACCCATGATCCTGTACCTATATTCGTTAGCACTACACCATCTGTGTGTGGTCTTGTCTCACCTGCTCCTACTGTCACACCCAGTCTAATGTCTCCCACACATGCATCTCCTCGCAAGGCATCACCTGCTCCTTTGCCTCAGCCCTCATAAGCTGTGGTCGTGTCTTTCCCTGCACCTTAGGTGAGCCCCTCGAGCACAGGTTACTCACGTGAGCCTGGCGGTCGTCTTCAACCATTGCATTCCGGAGTCTAGCAAGTGTCAGGTCCCGCACCTAGGCGCTCCACTCACAGGACCACATGTGGTGATCCCGGCACAAAGACCCTAGGCTTGAGTGTCCGCACTGAGCATACAGAGGTATATCCAACGTGCTCCGTAGGGCATGATCTCGCTACTCACGAGTTTCATATCACTTCTGATATAGCAGCTGACCTTGGGGTTGTCAGACCTAGCACTGAGGCGTGTGCACTTGTCACTCAGAGCTCTCCCTCTATGGGGCCTGATCTGGGCACAATGAGGGAAGCTCTCTCGTCACAGGATGCTGACGCCTGGTGTGCTGCCTACAAGGATGAGCTTCGCACCATTCGAGAGTATGGAGTTTACGAGCTAGTCAACCTTCTACCGAAGAGGAAGGCTATTCAGGTCAAGTGGGTCTTTTGCAAGAAAGTGAAGCCGTATGGCTCACTGAATGCCACAAGACTGTCTTAGTCGTCAAGGGGTACTATCAGATTGAGGGCATCGATTACACTGACACCACTGCCCCTCTCCACCGCATTTCCTCAACTCACGCTCTATTCGGTGTAGTTACTTAGCATGACTGGGAACTGCACCAGATGTATGTGAACCATGCATTCCTCCATGGCTCTCTGGATGAGGAGATTTCCGTGGCTGAGCCATCACGCTTTGAGCACGGTGAGAAGGTCTGGCGCTTGCAGAAGTCCTTGTATGGCCTCAAGCACTCTCCTCGGTGTTAGAAACCAGGAGATCATTGGCATCCTAACTTGTACGGGATATGTACAGAGCGAGGCAGGTCCCTCTCTCTTTATCGGACGGATGCCTGAGCGGTTCCCCGCCATCCTAGTCTATGTGGATGACCTTCTGATCACGTCTCCTTCCATGGAGGCCGTGAAGGAGGCCAAGGTGGTCCTCCAGACTGCTTATAGGATGAAGGACCTTGGTCCTCCAGCGGTGTTTCTTGGCATGGAGACCGTGCGAGATCGCAGACGTCGAACACTATTGCTGCATCAAGCCCGATACGCATGTGTTATGGGGGAGCACTTCAGTGACCTCCTAAGCTTAGTGCCCACGGCCTCCACGCCTCTCACACCTGATGGGCAGGATGCCCTAAAGGTGGATGATCCCACACATCTCGGAAAGACAGTGGATGTATCCTTGTACTTCCGTCTCATCGATTCTTTGATGTACCTGGCCACTACCACACGCCCCAAAATCACCTTCGCCGTCAACCTCCTTGCAGAGTTTTTGCAAACTCCACGCGCTAGAGCCATTCATGCGGCTGTGCGAGTCGTGCGCTACGTGGCCTCCACACCGTACCTCGGACTTTGCTTTCACCGGCAGTGTTTCGTGGTTCTTGATGGCTACACCGACAGCGACTCAGCCTGGAGTCCAGATGGACGTAGTCGCACTCGTTACGTGTTCCTGCTCAGTGGTACCTCTGTGTCTTGGCGCAACGGGAAGCAAGGATTCATTGCACGTAGCTTGTCGGAGGAAGAGTATGTTACTCCGGGTGTAAGGGCTGCTGAGGCAGTCTGTCTCAACGCTTGTTCCTTGATCTGGGTCAATCAGTACCCGCCATTGTACTTCGTTGTGATGACCAGAGTGCCCTTGCCATTGTGAAGAACTCTAGTTTTCTTCACACTCTCACAAAGCACATTGTAGTTGAGCATCACTTTGTGCGTGATCTGGTGGAGCGACTTGTGATCTCCATCATATGGGTTGGCACTGACATGTAGCATGTTGACTTCTTCACAAAGGCACTAGCACGCGAAATGTTTTTGGTGGCCATTTATTGTGTTGGGCGTCGCCCCTTCCCTGAGTGTTGTTGAATGTGGGGTGTGTCTTTCTTTGTATCACGACTGTTTCTGCACTCGTTGTTGTACTCGTTTTGTGCTGCACGTGTATGGACATGCGTACCATCGATTCCTGGGGGAGTGTTGTGATTTGTGACGGTCATGTCGACATGTACCGTTTACTTTGACCCCTCGGCCATGTCCACGCCCGTGCTGATCCATGATGTGGACCTAGGTGGTACCGGTGCTTCATCTGGTGGTGGACTACCAATTTGGAGCTGACCAAAAGCCGTCCCAGAGCTCTGGACGCTGCCGTGGACCTCCTACAGTTTTTCTACAGCACGTATGAGTTTATCGATGGACTGACCGTGGGCCCGATTTGCATGTTTTTGCATTGTGTGTCTACCGCTTGATACAAGATACATGCATGTGATCAGTTGTAGCATCTGCCTTGTGATTCTGTACGTGTAGGTTCAGACAACGTAGTGTTCTGATATGTCTACGATGAGTTAAGGCCAAAATAATGGTTTTGGGCCAGTTTTATGACAGACCTTGTGCTGTCGCATGCGACACCCACCGTGCGTCGCGGCAAGTTCTGTTATGGTTTGTGTCATTCCTGTCGACCTGTACAATGTACTGTGACCACTCGGTCGTGTCCATGCTCGTGCAAATCCCAGATGCGGACCAAAGTGGCACCGAGGCGTCCTCTAGTGGTGGACTACGTGCTCGGAGCTGATCGACGGTCGCCCCAGAGTCCTGGATGCTGTCTGGGACCTTCTGCAGTTTTTTGTAGCCTGTAGGATTTCATTGGTGGGCTGGTCGTGGGCCTGATTTGCATGTCTTTGCATTGTGTATCCACCGCTTGTTGCCAGATGCATGCATGTGACTAGTCGTAGCGTGCGGCTTGAGATTTTGCATGTTTAGGTTCAGACGGCGTAGCGTACTGACTTGTCTACGCTGAGTTACGGCCAAAACATTGGTTTTGGGCCAGTTTTAGGACAGACCTTGCACTGCCGCGTGCGACACCCGCCGTGCGCCGTGGCAGGTACTTATGCCATGGACTTGTCATTTGTCATTCTCTCTCTGCAAATGCTATTTGAAGCATTCTGACACCTTGCCTTGTGTCCCCTAGTTAGACCCTTGCCGTTGTGTGCATGACTTGTGACCGTCGTCACCGTCTGACCAGGCACTGACGCCTAGTCAGCGGCAATATCGCTAGGAAGCTTCCACGTATTTTCTCTTGGTATCAGAGCAACGAGAATTCTCTCGCTAAGCTGCTCCGTAGAGACACAGCACCGGCAACAGCATTGAGAGTCACCACCGCGGCCGTATCCTGGGACTTGTTGGAGCCGTTTTTTCCGACAACGACATCATCACTCAGTCCCCACCACCACATTGGGTGAGCTGCGGCATTTACTAGCTTCTGCAGCAGCAACAGTAGCACCACCGAGTGGTAGCAGTAGCCGTGTCTGGCTGTTAGCTTGTACACACACAAAAAAGGGACTGGCAGCTCACAGCAGCAGCTTGTGGTGGCGGCTACGAGGACTGACAGCGCGCAGCAGCGGTAGCAGCTCGCAGAAGCGGCAGTATCAGTAGTTGCGAGCAGCAACAGCAGCGCAACAGCAGTAGCGGAAGCAGCAACAGCGCAGCAACAGCATTGCAGCTGCTCCATCAACTAATGCGCAACAGCAGCGAAGCAGCAGCAGCGGAAGCAGCAGTTGCTTTGCTACTACTGCTTTTGCTGACAGCGCAATTTCTGTTGCATAGAAACTGTGTAGCACTGCGTAGGACTGCGTAGAAACTACGTAGCACTACGTAAGGCTGCGTGGTACTACGCTGGCCTGTGCAGCCCCTACGCAGCCACGAGCAGGGGTTGACGATGTCTCCCCCACCGGTCACGCGGAGTTCACGTGACCTTAAAAAAAAGCTGGCGTAAAAAACGCTAGCGAAAAAACGCTAGCGTTTTTTGCTGGCATAAGAAACGCTGACATCATCATCAGTTGTGCTGTCATCAGCAATTTTGGGGTTAAAAGTCAATTTTCATGAACATTTCAACTCCTGGAGAAACGTTGTCGGTTTCTCGTTCGGAGCATTTTTTACGTTCGGCCCCATACTGAGCTCGGACATGGCTCCGACCGGTGACAAGAGCAGAGGACCATCAGATCCTTCTTCCACTTCTGGGGTCATGAGTCGACGCTTGTAGGCCATTACGGAACTACAGAGTCAACAAGATGAGGTACGTTGCCTATAATAGTAGCAGACCAATGCCATCCGCACGCTCATTGATCTTCTTCAGAGGCAGTCCACAGCCCCACAACACAACTCCGGGGGAATCGATGGTGTTACAGCTTCTGCACAGCAGTCAACATCTACACCGAGGAGAGCAGCAGAACAAGACCCGCCACTTCTCGATCCTTTGGAGGAGGACCCTGATATGCCAGGCACAGACGATGGCACTCCCGGGAGGGAGATTTGCGTGCTTTAGGAGCGTCTTCGCCAGCTGCAGACGCGTTCCGGTTCCCCCACAGGGATCCGATCTTCGCCTGAGACATACCTTGGCGACTTTCCTCGTCCCGATGTCTTCCCCATCCCTCGTCTTTCCCATCCTGTGGTTTCTCTCCCAACGGAGCGGCAACCTATGGACTTTGAGACACCGCCACCACGATCTATCAGCAAGGACGGCTTTGACTGTTGGGAGACCCTTTTCCAGGTCTGGGCCACTTCAGAGGGAGTTTGGTCCTACTACCACAGTCAGTACCAGGTTATGGACGGTGCTCAGGTGCTGACAGCGGCTTGGGCGATGCGCGGACTTCTTTACGCCATGCCTTGCGCGACTATCATTGACTTTTGCCCCTTCCTTGGAGACGCCGGCACAGGCACGAGTGCTGATCCACGTCGGGCTTCGGAGCTGGCATTGTCCCTGCTTGCTACAGAGACGCACGCCACCTGCGCGGCTTACATGCGCGCCTTCCACTTCCTTCGTCAGGGACCTGCTGAGCCCGCAACCGCTTACTGGCAGCGCGCCATGCGCATCTACACGCGCCTTGGGACCGCAAGAGGGACACAGCTGTGGGCGCTTCGCACACTCATGACCGGAGTCCGTCTTGAGCATGCCGGCATCTTCACAAGGTACAGTGACGCCGCACTCGAGCCTTTCTGCACCTCCCTTTAGCTTCTTCCTTGGTTGCATCAGCTTTTCCTCTAGGTGACATCCGCTCGTGAGGCAACCGTCGCCCACCAAGAGAGTTCACTTGCTGCACCGGTCATCGCGTCACCACCGACACATCTCTCATAGTTCACTTCTCCATCAACTGGCACGCCCTCCTCTTCCCCTTCCACCCTAGCTACCTCAACTCAGACGCAGGGTGTGGTAGTTGTAGCACAGGGGAAGAAGAGCAGAAAGAAGCGTGGCTCAGGCCAGTAGCAGTCACCGTAGCAGCAGTCACCATAGTAGCAGTCATCAGGCAGTAGCAGTGGGAGCATAGTTCACTGCTACAACTGTGGAGGCGCTCACCGCTACACCGAGTGCCACCAGCCGCTTGACTGGGCGCAGATCACTCGTGGTCTTCAGGCTACACACGCACAACGGTCTGCGTCGAGCAGCACAACCTCTGGTCGCACGGCGACCACGACTGCAGCAGTTCCTGATTCCCCACCGGCGAGTAGCGGAGACCCGGACCCCCGTGACCGCACCATCGCCGAGCTCGGTCAGCTCTTGGCGCTTCGCTCTCAATGGGTGCGAGCGTGTTGTCACAGCCGGGTGGTTCACAGACTGTCTGTTTGTCTGTTCTCATTTCTCATGATGACTCGTGTGGGGGAGCACAACTGGCATGTGATGATGATGGACCTGACAGTACAGATTGGATTTCCGAGTCTCACCTGTGCGCCCTTCATCGTTCTCCCTCTCCTGTTGTTGAGCGCCCGTCTGCAACCGAGTGTTCCAGTGCCCGTTGCACCGTGACGTCCTCCAATCGTGATTTGGGTGGCACTTGGATCATCGATTCCGGTGCCACTCACCACATGACATGTCATCGTAGTGACTTCGTTGTCCTCGATCCTGTAGCGTCTGTTCGTTTCGTTCGCACAAGGTCTGGTTTTTCCTTGCCAGTCCAGGGTGTTGGGGTTGTGTGCTTCGATGGTCCGTCTGGCCCCTTGTATCTCTTCGACCTTGAGGTTTTTGTACCTGACCTTGAGCTCAGCTTGCTCTTTGTGTGTGCCTGCACTTTGATGGGACTCTCTGTTGAGCACACTGCCGAATCCGCGACAGTGACTGCTCTTGATACTCGCATTGTTGTTCTTCGTGCCTCTGTTGTGGATGATCTGTATCGTGTTCCTCGAATCTCTTCTTCTCCTTGCTCCCTTTCCCCTCCTGCTCATGTGTCTTTCACTGGTATCCTGTGTGCTGAGCACCAGCGCCTCTTGCATCGACGTCCGTGTCTTGTGGGCTACGACACTGTGTCAAAGCTCATTAGGACACAGCCCGTCCTCGGTCTTGCCGTGGCTTCTTTCGAGAAGCCGCCCAAGACCGATTGTCTGTTCTGCACTCAGGATAAGATGCATCGCTGCACCTACCCTAACTCCCGTTCTCAAGCCCTTCGCCCCCTCGAGCTAGTCCATTCGGACCTTCTCGGTCCTCTCCCTGTCGAGTCCTTATCCGATCCAGGCCAATATGTCCTGACCCTGACCGATGACTTCACCCGGATGCGGTGAGTCTACAGCCTGCGCCAGAAGAGTGATGCCGCTCTCGCGATTCGTCTCTATCTTGTGATGGCTGAGCATCAGTCTCGCCACTCGCTGCATACCCTCCGCCACGGTGCCGAGTTTCTTGGCGAAATGCGCAGTTTCTTTGCCGAGCGTGGGATATCTCACCAGGTCTCTTGTGAAAAGTCTATGCACCTGCCACTCCTCAGTAGAACAGCGTCTCTGATTGCTGGAACCGTACCATGGAGGATACGACTCGTGGTATGCGGTCTGAGTGCGGTCTCCCGGTATCCTTTGCCTTTGAAGGATTCGCCTACATGACGTGGATCTATAACCGCCTCCCGCACGGTCCTCTTCTAGACAACGTTATACCGTATGATCTCTGGTTTGGCGACCGTGCCAATCCGTGTCTTGCTCGTGTCTCGGGCTCAGTGGCTTCTGTGTGGTACACGGAGGATCAACAGGGGTCAAAGGTCTCTCCGCGGGGTCGCTTGTGTACCTTCGTTGGTATCTCCCCGCGGTCAAAGGCCTGGCGTTTCTGGGACCCTGCCCGCCGTCGCATTGTTGAGTCCCGCGATACGCTCTTCTTTGCGTCTCTCACCTACCGCGATTTGACCTCGATTGTGTCGATATCTGTCACACACGTTCCTACGTGTGAGGTTTCTCGACGGATGGGGGAGTCTGAGCCTACGAGCACCTCTCGTCCGGCTGATGTGTCCATTCGAGCCCCCTCCACTTCTTGGTCTCCGGCTCTTGATGACCTGGCGATCATCGCTGACGGCCCAGAGACCTCTCCCGTCCAGCCTGTCTCCTCTCCTACACCCTCGTGCCCCACAGACACCCATGATGTTGTCCCTCTGTCCACCAGTACTCCTGTCTCTGTGGGCGGTCCTGCTACCACTCCCAGTGTTGCGTCTCCCATCCATTCACCAGCCTCTCCTCCCACTACATCACCTGCCCCCGTGCCTCAGTCCTCACCGGATGTGGTCGTGCCTGTCTTTGAGACTGCGGTCAGCCTTTGATTCCAGGCTAGTCGCGTGAGCCCGGTGGTCGTCTTCGACCGTTGGACTCCGGAGCCTACCAAGTGTCAGGTCTCGCACTCAGGCCTTCCACTCGCAACGTTGCGAGTGGCAATCCCGGCACAAAGGCCCTCGGCCTGAGTGTCCGTACAAATCACACAGAGGTACATCCAGCGTATCCTGTAGGGCACGATCTTGTCACTCGAGAGTTTCGTACCGCTTGCGATGCAGCAGCTGACCTTGTGGTCGTCAGGACCAGTTTTGAGGCGTGTGCACTCGCCATTCAGAGCTCTTCCTCGTTGGTGCCTGATCCGGGCACATTGAGGGATGCCCTCTCATCATAGGATGCCAACGCCTGGCGTGCCGCCTGCGAGGATGAGCTTTGTGCAATCCGAGAGCACGGAGTGTACGAGCTAGTCAACCTTACATCGGGGAGAAAGGCGATTAAGGTCAAGTGGGTCTTTCAGAAGAATGTGAAGCCATATGGCTCACTGGAATGCCACAAGGCTCGCTTGGTCGTCAAGGGGTACTCTCAGATCAAGGGCGTTGATTGCACTTACACCTTTGCCCCTATTGGCCGCATGACCTCAGCTCGCGCTCAGTTTGGTGTGGTGGCTCAGCATGACTGGGAGCTGCACCAAATGGATGTGAACAATGCGTTCCTCCATGGCTCTCCGGATGAGGAGATTTACGTGGCCCAGCCACAAGGCTTTGCGGATTGTGACAAGGTCTTGCGCTTGCGCAAGTCCTTGTACGGACTCAAACCGTCTCCTCGGTGCTGGAACCGGGAGATCATAGGCACTCTAACTCGTGTGGGATATGTACAGAGCGAGGCAGATCCCTCTCTTTTCATCCGACAGGCGTCTGAGAGGTTCACTGCCATCCTGGTCTATGTGGTCGACCTCCTGATTACGTCTCCCTCCATGGAGGCCGTGAAGGAGGCCAAGGCGGTCCTCCAAACTGCCTATAGGATGAAGGGCCTTCGTCCTGCAGTAGTGTTTCTTGGCATGGAGATTGTACGACACCGCAGATGCTGGACGCTTCTGTTGCATCAGGCCCGAAACACACGCGTCGTGGGGCAGCACTTCAGTGACCTCCTTGGCACAGTGCCAACGGCCTCCACAACTCTCACACCTGACGAACAGGACATCCTGAAGGTGGAGATAGTGGATGTGACCTTGTACCTCCGCCTCATCGTAACTATGATGTACCTGACCACTACCACACGCCCTGACATCGCTTTTGCCGTCAACCTCCTTGCATAGTTTTTGCAGGCTCCACGTGCTAAAGCCCTCGAGGCGGCTGTGCGAGTGGTGCGGTATGTGGTTTCTATGTCGTACCTCGGACTCTGCTTTCGCCGGCAGTGTTCAGTGGTTCTTGACGGCTACACCGACAACGACTGGGCCTGGAGCCCAGATGGACGCAGTCGCACCGGCTACGTGTTCATGCTCAATTTTACCGCTGTGTCATGGCGCACTGGGAAGCAAGGCTGCATTGCACGTAGCTTGTCAGTGGCAGAGTATGTTGCTCTAGGTGTAGGGGCTGTTGAGGCAGTGTGGCTGTAGCGCCTGTTCCTTGAGCTGGGTGAGTCAGTGCCCGCCATTGTGCTTCTTCGTTGTGACAACCAGAGTGCACTTGCCATTACGGAGAACGCTAGTGACTTTCATGCTCGCACAAAGCACATCGCGGTTGAGCATCACTTCGTACGTGATCTTGTGGAGCGACACGTGATCTCCGTCATATGGATCGGCACTGACATGCAGCTTGCTGAATTGTTGACAAAGGCAATGGCGCGCGGGAGGTTTCTGGTTGCCATTCGTTCCGTTGGGCTTCGCCCCTTACCTGAGAGTGGTTGAGTACGGGGTGTGTCTGTGTCTGTGTCACAACTGCTTTTTGCACTTGTTGTACTCGTTTTAGTGCTGCACGTATATGGACATGCGTACCATCGGGTCATGGGGGAGTGTTGTGATTTGTGTCATTCCTGTCGACCTGTAGAGTTTACTGTGACCACTCGGCCGTGTCCATGCTCGTGCAGATCACTAATGCGGACCCAGGTGGCACCGGGGCATCGTCTGGTGGTAGACTACCTGCTCGAAGCTGGTCAACGGTCGCCCCAGATCCTGGATGCTATCTAGGACCTTCTCTAGTTTTTCTGCAGCCCATAGGAGTTTATCCGTGGACTGGCCGTGGGCCCAATTTGCATGTCTTTGCATTGTGTGTCCACCGTTTTTTGCTGGATGCATGCATGTGACCAGTCGTAGCGTCTGGCTTGAGATTTTGCACGTGTAGGTTTAGATGGTGTAGCGTTCTGACTTGTCTATGCTGAGTTACGGCCAAAACAATGGTTTTGGGCCGGTTTTAGGACAGACCTTGCACTGCCACGTGCGACACCCGCCGTGCTCCGCGGCAGGTACTTATGCCATGGACCTGTCATTTGTCATTCTCTCTCTGCAAATGCTATTTGAAGCATTCTGACACCTTGCCTTGTGTCCCCTAGCTAAACCCTTGCCGTTGTGTGCACGACTTGTGATTGTCGTCACCGTCTGACCAGGCACTGACGCCTAGTCAGCGGCAATATCGCTAGGAAGCTTCCACACATTATTTGAAGCATTATGACACTCTGACTTGTGTCTCCTAGCCAGAACCTTGCTGTCATGTGTACGACCTATGACTGTTGTCACTGTCTGACGGGGCACTGACGCCCTGTCAGCGGCTGTGTCGCTAGGAAGCTTGTAAGCATCTCCTCTCGTGCTTGTTGGTTGAGACTTGAGCACCCGGAGACATGTTCCGGGGTCACGAGGAGACCTGCCTTGTACATTACAAGCGTGTCCGGCTCGTCATGCTAGTCGTTCTAGTTCAAACGATGCATCGTTCTGATGCCTGTGCAGGAAGTTATGATTGGGCGAGTGTTTTAGCCTCGGCTAGGCCCTTCTGGCAGTTTGTGTTGTTTTCCGCCAGGTGCGCCTGGTGCACATCCAAACGCACCTGTGGCTGCGCTGGCTGTGCACCAGGCTTGACATCTATTAAGGTGGCCGTGGCTTATTGTTGTATCTCTCTGCATGTGTTGTTCCAAGGAAGCACAGTTTGACAGTCTGTTTTTGTCGCCTAGCTTAACCCTTGCCGTCTCGCGTTTGACATGTGTCGACACTAAGAGCTCAATGTGAAAGACAGCTTCCTAGCACTGCTGTCACTGGCGCAACAGTACAAGCCGGCCAGCTAACTCACTAGCACACAAAGGTGGAGGTGAGAGCAGCAATGGATTGGCTAGGGACACAAGTACAAGTGTCAAAAGTTGCAAAATGTTGAATTGTGTAGAGAGAGATGACAAATGAAGCCTGAGCAGCCTGAATAGTGCCACGGCTCTACTCGATGCACACACACGCGCGTCGCACAAGGGCGCTGTTTTCTAACAGGACAAAACAGTGGCAAAAACACAGTTTTGGCCACAACACCCTCTCGACACGTCAGAACGATGAGCCGTTTGAACCAAAACGGCCGCATCGACAAGATCTACATCTTGATAGGCTGCACGCCTATGTGCTGTACCATGGCATGAATGAAAACATACGAGATTCTTCTGGGTGTCCGTCACTGCCGGCCGCCGGTCTTCTGCCACCGTCGCCAGTCTCAGGGACCTGCACTTGGTTGGACATAGCCAAGGGGTCACCGTAAGCCGTGTACGACACACTCAACAACACTCCCCCATGACCGGAGGGTGAAACACGTCCATGCACATGCAGACACTAACATTGGACACAACAGGATACGCACAACCGCTGCAAGCAGCAAGCACAACATAGGCAAGGTGGCACATGAGGGATCAACCTGCAACAGGGATGGGACAGAGTCCCATGAAACTTCGAACGACTTAGAGCCTTGGTCAAAAAATCCACGCACTGCTTGTCACTGCCCACGTGGATGACTCGGATCTAACCACGATCAACCAGATCACGCACAAAGTGGTTCTCGACATTGATGTGCTGTGTGCGTGCATGGAACACACCTGAGTTCTTGGCGATGGCCTCCGCGCTCATGTTGTCACACTGGAGAACTACGGGGAGAATGGACTGACCGAGTTCACGCAATAGACAGATGAGCCAGACACACTCCACAGCACCGGCGCCTAGAGCAACATAGTCTGCCTCAGCCGTGTTGCGTGCAATGAAGTCTGGCTTCCCACTTTGCCAGGACACTGCAGTGCCTCCAATGAGAAAGATTTAACCGGTGCGGCTCTTACCATCTGGACTCCACGCCTAGTCACTGTGTGTGTACCCATCAAGCACAACTGATACATGCTCGCGAAAACACAGGCCAAAGCGTGCGGTGGACAGGATATAATGCACACACCAGACTGTAGCCTCAAGTGTTCGCTGTCGTGGAGCCTGCGAGAACTGGGCAAGCAAGTTGACAATGAAGGGAATGTCGGGCCGTGTCGTGATGGCCAAGTACATGAGAGAGCCGATGACTCGCAGGTACAGAGTCACATCGACTGGCTCCCCCAGGTCAGCTGGGTCATCCACCTTCAGGGCAGCCTGCCCCCCAGGGGTCATGGGCGTGGAGGCCGTGCGGATGGCAGCGAGGAGGTCGGCAAAGCGCTCCCCCATAGTCTCTGCGTAGCGTCCCTGATGGACACGGAGTGTGCGATGGACACGGTCGCACACGATCTCCATCCCCAAAAAATATGGAGGCCTCACCAAGATGTTTCATCTTGTAGGCCAAGGAGAGAACGGCCTTGGCATCGTTCACTGCTCTCAGGTCAGGCGAGGCAATCAGAAGATCGTCCACGTAGACGAGGATGGCAGCGAGCGGTGTCGGGGACTGTGAGAGGAACAGGGATGGGTCAGCATAACTCTGAACGTACCCAGCGTGTCTCAGCGTGCTGGTGATCTCCTAGTTCCAGCAGCGAGGTGACTATTTCAGGCCGTACAAGGGCTTCCGCAGCCGGTATACACGACCGGTGCCATCCTCAAAGCCGGGTGGCTGGACCGTGTAGATCTCCTCCTCAAGGCCTCCGTTTAGGAATTGGGAACTCCATCTCATGGAGTTCCCAATTCTGCTGTGCCGCCTGGCTCAGCAGCGTGAGCGTGGTTGTCATATGCCCAACAGGGGCAAAGGTCTCAGTGTAGTCCACGCAAGGGACCTGAGAGAAGCCTTTAGCTACCAGGTGCACTTTATAGCGCTCTACAATGCTGTCTAGCTTGAGCTTCTTGCGTAGAACCCACTTGGCCTTAATGGCCTTGCGATTCTTTGGAAAGTCCACAAGCTCAAAGACGTCGTGCTCTCGGATGGCATCAAGCTCAGTCTGGCAGGCAGCACGCCACTGCTCAGCGTCGGAGGCTGACAAGGCCTCAGGCAAGCTGGTGGGATCGGGAGACAGTACTAGTGCACTGCGTGTAGCCAGGGCATACGATGGAGAGGGAGGGTCGACCGTCACCATGGCCTCAACTGCGTCACGAGCAAGACCGCACTCATGAGCAAGTAGTGCTATACCAGTGGCACAACCAGGGTGAACCTCAGCGAGGCCGCAAGCACTCAGGCCGAGGGCCTTCGTGCCCGGGTCACCGCTAACGACGCTGCGCGTGGGGCGTGGGCGGAGACGTCCGCCGTGTGCCCGTGAGTAGGGGCCCGACGGGGCAGGAGCAGTGGGTGCTGCTGAATCACATGCCGGTGTTGACTGCACGACAGGCACGCCAGTCGAGGCTGGCATGGCCTCATCAGCCAGGGACGGGGCCACGGCAGATGCAGACATGTCCGTGGCTGGAGGCAGGGACGGCTCAGAGTCAGATAGGGACGCGGACGCAGGATCCGGCAGGGCCTCAGACGCAGAAGCAGGGGCAGGATCCGGCAGAGCCTCAGACGCGGAACCAGGCGCAAGATCCGGCAGAGCCTTAGACAAGGAAACAGGCGCAAGATCCAACAGAGCCTCAGACGCGTAGACAGACTCGGAAGTAGACTGAGACACGGGCGACAGACACGGAGTGATTGTACAGGATGGGGGCACTGTGCAAACCGTGCCAGGAGCCTCCCCCACACTATGGGGTCTGGCACACCCCGGGGCATGCGCAGCACGCAGAGCGTGGATGCTGGCAAGGTCGCGGAAGGCGAGATGCTCAAAGAAGAGAGCGTCACGGGACTCCACGATGCGGCGTCGCTCAGGTCCCCAGAACCGCCAGGCCTTGGACCGCGGGGTGACGCCAACGAAGGCACAAATGCGGCCTCGCAGAGAGAGCTTGCTCCCCTGCTGCTTCGGTGTGAACCAGACGCATGCAAGGGAGCTCCAGACAAGGGCCAGGCGGAGATCCGCGGGACGCCCGTACCACAGTTCCTAGGGCGTGCGATGAGCGGGGAGGGGGCCGTGGGGAATGCGGTTCCAGACTCAGGTCATGTACGCCATTCCCTCGAAGGCAAAGGCCTCAGGCATGGCACTGTCGGCTCGCATGGCGCGGACCGCATCCTCCATGGTGCAGTTCCAGCGCTCTGAGACACCATTCTGCTGGGGGGTGGCGGGAGCGGAGAGGTTGTGGAAGACACCAAGCTCGGTGAAGGAGCGGGCCATGTCACCGAGGTACTCGCCGCCGCGTTCTGAGCGAAATATCTGAATGTGGTGGGGAGACTGGCGCTCGGCCATGACCAGCCAAATGTGGACTACAATGGCGGCATCGCTCTTTTGACGCAGACTGTAGATCCAGCGCATGCGCGTGAAGTCATCAGTCAACGTCAGGACGTAGCGACCATGGCCCTCCTGAAACGCGACAGGGATCGGACCCATGAGGTCGGAGTGGACAAGCTCCAAGGGCCGACGAGCCTTGGAAACACACGCCGGATAGGTGGACCGGTGCATTTTGCCTTCAGCACAGGCCAAGCAATCGGTCGTGGGCGGTGCCTCGAAGGATGCCGCATCAAGACCGAGAGCGGGCTGAGTGCAGACCAGCCTATTGACAGCCCCCAGATGCACATAAGAGAAGCGTCGATGTAGGAGACAGTGATGCTCGGGGGATAGAGCACCAGCGACAAAAAAACAAGCATTGGGAGACGGAGGCAAAGGGGGTGCACTCGCACAGGACCCAGAAATGTGATATAGATCATCGACAACCGTCCCACTGAGGACGGTCTCCTCGGTGTCACGCACAAAGATGCGAGCATCGGCAACTGTGTGCATGACACCCAGGCCCATCTTGGTGCAAGCACGGACAGATAGCAAAATGAGTTCCAGATCAGGGACAGAGAGGACGTCGGAGATGTATACAGGACCAGCGGGCCCGGTGAACTGCACAACCCCAACACCCTGGATAGGGACCTCATGGCTAGTTGCAATGCAAACAGAGAGAACAGTGCCAACAGGATGCAGGACGACAAAGGCGTCACGGCGACACGTCATGTGGTGGGTGGCGACGGAGTCAACGACCCAGGTGGCATCGGTGACACGCGTATAAGGGGCAACGCGGCACTCGGCAATGGAACAAGGCGTGGCGGCAGGATGCTCAGTGGAGGACACAATAAGGCGGCGAGCGAAGCGCACATGAGCCGCATGCAACCAAGACACATTGTTGGGTCCTTCACGCGCACACGGCTGGGCATGGGGACCACCACAGGCATCATCGTGCAACGATACAAACAGTCCACAGGCAGTAGGACCCCTCGAGTCAATCAACTCACTCGCACCTCCTTGCGATGAGCGCAGGGCGAGAAACTGGCGCAGCTTTGCGATCATTTTGTCGCGTTCGGCGAGCGCCTGATTGCGGGGAATCGCAGAGGAGCCTGCTGTGGCGGCGGATTCCTCTCGGATACTGCGGTAGTGGCAGCCGAGCGGGCACTCGCACTGGACATCTAGAGCATGCGTGCCTCGTGCGCCTGCTTGAGCCCACGGGTGACCTTGGCCCAATCCAACGGGCGGCCTGTCAGACGAGTGCAGTCGGGATAGCAATGGTCACCTCCGTAGTTGAAGCACACGAGCCGGCGGCCCATTGTGCTGCTGGATCTGCTGCTGCCACTACTACTGCTGCTGCTGCTGCCGCCGCTACTGCTGCTGTTACGGCTGACACTACTGGTCCTGGTGCGGCTGCTGGTCTCGCCGCTGGAACCAACACCTGACGATTTGCGGCCCTTCTTTCCCTGAGCTGGGGCTGCTATAGCTGTAGACGGTGGGGAGGGGGATGCGGCGGCAACTGCAGCTAAAGCGGTGCTACGGCAAGCGCGGTTCGCGGCGTCCATGCCGGCGACCTCCAGGAAGTGAATGGTGGCCCAGCGCAGCAGGGTCCCGTCGCTCGCCATGTCGCGAAGCAAAGTCTGGTCGAGGTTGCTGAAGACGCGCACGTAGTCGGGGTGAATGCCATAGAGGATGATCTGGAGTATCGAGTACTGCGCAAGGGCAACGTCTCCTAGCTCCTCCTACAGCTAGATCGCCCGACGCCAGTAGTCAGCTGCAGACTCGTGAGCAGTCTGGCAGATGGAATTGAAGTTGGCGAGGCGTTGGGACGTCAGGGCCAGGGTGGCGCCCTAAAAAAGAGTGACAACCAATGCCCACGCCTTGCGAGGGTTAGCTCCTGAGCCGGTCAGCAGATCGCCAAGGAACCGACTGAAGTCCTTGGTGAAGTCTGGGGCAGCCTTCATCAGACCGGAGGCGGCGCGGACCGCCATCTGTGTCTCGTCGGGGTCAGACGCCTGGTAGGGGGTGAGGTAGTAGGCGAGGACTCCCTCGCTCATGGCCCACATGCAAAAGCACGACTCCCAAGACTTGTAGTCGTTCCCAGTCCGGAAGATGGAAGGGTCCGACTCAAACCACTTGGGTGGCTTGACCGTCGGTAGAGTGACGGCTGAAGCCACCGTGGAACCATGCATAGAAGAAGCAACCCCCTTGTCCAGGCGGGCCCGCAGAGCAGGTTCCTCAAAGCTAAGAGGGCGGCAAGACGAGCTCAGGCCGGCGTCGGCGCTGGAGCTCGTGCCCTGGAGAGCGCTACTGGCCTCACGCGCTCTACGGTGTGCATCCAGGCGGATGAGGCATGCTCGCAGTAGCTCCTCCTCACCCTCCTTGCCAGAGTCGGAGAGGGTCTCCGCAACCTTATCTGTGAAACTGTCGGGAGCGAGGTGATCCGCGCTCGGGTCTGTTGACGGGTGCTGCTACTGCTGCTGGGCCTGCTGCTATTAAGGCAGTAGACCTTTGATCAGGTCCTACAGCTTAGAGACCTGCTTTGTGAGAGTATTGCGATTCTCTACCTATAGATCAGCCAACGCGCACACTTGGCACGCCAATGTCGTTGGGCTCGGCGGCCCCTGTTGCTGTTGCTATAGTGGTGGCTGCTGCTGTCGCTGTTGCTTCTGTTGCAGAGGCTGTTACTACTGGTGCTGGTGCTATTGCTGCTGCTGCGACGGCGGTTGCCGCTGCTGCTGCTGATGCAACTGCCGCTGTGGTGATGATGGCGGCGCCCGGCATTGGCCGCTGACGGAGCTGCCATCGGCAGCTGCATCGGTGGTGGCGCTGGGGGAGTTTGCTTCGGCATGACGACCGGTTGCTCCCTTTTTTTCATTTTTTTTTCTTTTTTATTTGCCGCGGACTTCTGCCGCGGAACGCTGTCGCAGAACGCTGCCTTTAAATACCACCACGAAATGCTACAGTGGAACACCTCCGAGAAAAACCTTCTGCGGAACACTTCCACGGAACGCCGCCGCAGGACACCGCAGAATTAAAACGGAGCAGCTGCCGCGGTCGCGCCGATGCGGAACATGGTGGGGTGTCGCGAACTGCCGGGGCACCACCGTAGGTGCGTTCCGCGGAGCGGCCGCGTCTGGCGACCGCGGAATCACCGCAAAACTGTCACGAACTTGCGACCGTGCAACACCGGCGAGCAGCACCGGCGTGTTCCGGAGCCGCCGAGGGGCTACGGTGGCGGAATGGCACGGATCCGCAGAACACCATGGATCAGCCGCGGCACCGTCACCGCGAGGTGACGTACTTGGTACGCCGCGTGCCACCGCGGCACCGTAGGTGCATTCCGCTGCGGCTGCGTAGTTGCCGCGTCCGCCGTTGAGGCCTCGTCGCTGCGGAGCATCGTGGATTTTGTGCAGAGCAGCTGCTGCTATTGCGAAACGACCACGGAATGGGTGCGGAGTTCTTAAATAAACGATCGGAGTGGTGGTGGGCCCTCCCAGGACCTCCAGCCGAGGCAGTGGGCACTACTGCTACTGCTACTCAAGGCAACGGCCGCGGTTGCTCACGGCTACTGCGGTTGCTGCGTCCCTGCTGCGCAGCTGTGCGAGCACTGACTCGCTGCTCTGATACCATGAAAGACAGCTTCCTAGCACTGTTGTCGCTTGCTCGGCAATACAAGCCGTGTTGGTTTTTTTGTGCTCATTGTGCTCTGTTGTGTCCTCCCGGCTTGTGTGCATCGGCGTGCAGATGACTGACGGCGAGACTCGACGCCAATGGAGTGTCGTCCGGTGGAGCCGACGCACGCTGAGGTCGTCTCGCGGTTCGCTGGAGCCTCCTCTCTCCGGCAACGTGTTCAGCTCCATCGGCAGGCCTCCTCGGCGGTCGCACCACCGGCAGTCACTGCCGCCGCAGTCGCTGTCTGCATGCGCCCAGCGCGTACTGTCGTGCCTGCGTCGTCATGCACTGCCTAGGGTCCCAGTTGCATGTTGCATGGCCCTGTTTGGCAGCATAAACCATCGTGGGCACTATCTGGGTTTAGGCTGCCATAACTCCTCACTACTATTCTTCTAGTAGATTGTGACCGCACGGCTGCGTTTGCAGTGTTGGAATTATGGTATGGTCCAGTTTTGAGGCAAAACGGACGACGCCCGGGTTTTGGGCTGTCGGCTGCCTGGCAGGCTTCACCGAGAAAACCTGCCAGCCTGAACTGAGCTATTTTCTGATTGGCTGATGAACTGAGTAACAAGCTCTACAGAGCTTGGGGGGCGCTAGAACTTGGAGGGGTCCCCCATTGCTGTTCATTCTTCATTCCTAATCAGTCATCATTAGTTTTCAGCTGCTTTCTGGTGCTAACTCTGGCGCGCGCGTTTCTGAGTAACAAAACCCAGAGCTTCCAGACTTAGACTCTAGAGCAGCAGACTGAGGGGGCAGCTGACTTAAGCAACGAGCGTGGAAGCCCGCACGCTGCATCAACAACGCTGCTGCCCCAACCTGCTGCATAGTTTCCTTTTTGGTATTAGAGCCAGAGCGTAGCAGCAGCAGCAGAAGACTGGCAAACAGGTGCCAGACAACGCCGGCGGACCTCCCATACGCGCCAGTGCAGAGGAAATGCTGCCGGATTTTTTCCGACAGCATTGACCCTCCTGGTGGCGGCATCAGAATTTTTCCCACGGCCACTGGGCCAGGGGAAATGCTGCCGAAAGTTTTCGGCAGCACTGACCCCCACCCGTGACGCGAAGAGGTGAGCGGCAGGTGGCGTCTGACGTCTGTGGGCGACGACGCACGTGGCAACGTCACCCAGGTGCAGTGACTGGCACCACCAGCAGCAGCAGGCAGAAACAGCATCTCGTAGCAGCCCGTACAACAGCAGCTCGCAACAGCAGCAGCAGCAGCTCGCAGCACCAGCAGCAGCAGCCCGCAGCAGCAGCAGCTTGCAGCAACAGCAGCAGCAGCGTGCAGCAGCAGCATCGGCGTGTAGCAGCAGCAGTAGCCCGCAGCAGCAGCTGTCTGCAGCAGCTCGTAGCAGCAGCAGGCAGCAGCCGCAACACGCAACAGCTGCAGCAGCGTGCAACAGCAGTAGCGGGCTGCAGCAGCTGCTGCAGCAAGCTGCAGCAGCCGACAGCTGCAGCAGCAGCAGCAGCAGCAGCGAGCAGCAGCTGCCAGCCGCGGCTGCTGCTGCCCGCTGCTCGCAGCAAGCGAGCAGCGAGCAGCAGCCCGCTGCTGCCAGCGAGCAGCAGCTCGCTGCTGCTGGGCGAGCAGCAGCCCGCTGCTCGCAGCAAAAAGCGGGCTGCTGCCCGCTGTGACAAGGAAAAAAAAAAAAGAGACAAGAAAAAAAATTCCCCCACCCCCGCAGCTCGCTGAAGCAGCCTGCAGCTGCAACGAGAGTCTTCTGGGCGTCCGTTGCTGCTGGCCGCCGGTTTTCTGCCACCGTCGCCAGTCTCAAGGATCTGCACATGAATGGACATGAGCTGAGGGGTCACTGTAAGGCGTGTGTGACACACACAACAACAGACTAATCAGTAACGACCAGTCGCCAACAAGCATGCTAGGAAGCTTCCTCGCTGTTGCAGCTAAGTGAACTCACTAACAATGGAATGTGACAGTAGTCTTGTTGTTCACTTCTCATTGTTGCATCCTCACATGTATTCAAAATCTCCTGTCTGTAACCATGTAGATCTTCACAACTCACACTAGCCTATTGATTTCACGATTCAATCATCAAGCCATTGCCAGTTCAAAGATATTCTGGGGAAGGGCAGAGGGATGCAAGCCATAAGAGGGAACAACAAAGAGAAGCTGGATTGGTTTTCGAAGGAGTAGAAAGATTCCCAGGAGCCTTTTTCCCCCTCTTTTTTCTTCAACATACACTTGTTGTGCTTTGTGCAGTTCCTGTACAATTTACTGTGACCACTCGGCCGTGTCCATACTCGTGCAGATCCCTGAGGCAGGCGGCCCTGGTGACACCGGCGCGACGACAGGCGGCGGACTACCCGTCAGGAGCTGACCGACCACTGTTCCAGAGCCCCAGATGTCACCGGGACTCCTTGCTGTGACTTCTACGTCTTGCAGGCGCTTTTCGGCGGACTGGGCATGAGGCCCATTTGCATGTTTTTGCATTACACACTCATTGTCAGTCGATGGATGCATGCATGTGACCAGTCGTTCCGTGCGTCTTTTGATTCTGCACGTCTAGGTT